>CAWUFW010026800.1:0-30792 GCA_963921515.1 Calotriton arnoldi
CCAGGTCTAACAGGGTGCATGAGCAATGTCACCAGTCCATGTGTGCTTAGCTGATGCACATTTGTGCAGATCAAGGTGTGTGGTGTTGAGAGTGGCCAAATGTGAGTTGTCTCATGGCTAGGCCCCTACCTACATTTTGCCCATTGATTACAGGCCATGGCCAGTGATTTGTGTTTGTGTAGGTGTGATGGAAGTTTGTTAGTCAGGACACATGACCCAGTGCGCACAGGTGACTGTGCTCCACAGTATGGGCAACATCTACCTTTGTCATCACAGTGGGATTATCATACAGGCTACTGTACCCCCAATGTAGGGTCCCTGAGGGTAGTGCTGTAGTGGGTCTGTCTCTTGCTGTGTTGGTTGCTGTTCCGCCCAGCTTGTGTCACATAAATCCGTTGGGATCCCACTCATCTGACAATGCCTGCTTGCCCACAATGGGATGCACAGTTCATGAGTTACTTTTGTATGGCACTGTGTACACATCTGTGTCATTGGAGTTCAGCCCACCATCATGTGTTTTGTACTAGCCTGGGGACACTGAGACACACACACATGTTGTGTTTGATATGCAGTGTGAGGCTGCCTGTCTGTGTTTGTGCAACTGCACCACTGCATTGGTATGGCTTTTGCGGTCCATTGGCTGGATGTTGTTTGGAGGTTTTTCCCTAGTGTCCCTGGGTCTCCTAGCTCATCAGCCTGCACATTCATCATGTTTGGTATGTCCCATTGCTGCCATGGTATGGGACATGGTCACCGAACATCTACAGTCTCCACAGGATTCCTTAGTTTGTGTGTCTGTTCGTAAAGATATGTGTTTATGCATCATGATGCTCACTTTTCACATAGTCTAATTGGACACTGGAGGCATTGTCAGGGATCATGGCCGATGCTTGTCTGCACATGGCAGAGGGTGTTCTTGTGATACACAGCAATCTTTGCCTCACCAAATCTATGTTTGTATGTGATACAACCACTACATTGCCACAACATTGCTTGTGGTGTTGGGACCAGGAATCATACATGCTGGTTTGAAGATGCTGCTATTTTTATGTCCACACTCACCTTCTGGTCACTGTAGTTATGGGGGGTTTAGACCCCATTACCAAAAATGTTCCTGATATGCTGGTGTTTTGAACCCCACAATCACCTTTTGGTCACTGTAGTGATGGGGGGTTATGACCCCATTACCACAATGTTCCTGATATGCTGGTGTTTTGAACCCCACAATCACCTTTTGGTCACTGTAGTGATGGGGGGTTTAGACCCCATTACCACAATGTTCCTGATATGCTGGTGTTTTGAAACCCACTATCACCTTTTGGTCACTGTAGTGATGGAGGGTTTAGACCCCATTACCACAATGATTCTAAAATGCTGGATTTTTGAACCCCACAATCACCTTTTGGGCACACATGTGATGGGAGTCACATTGTATGTTCACTGTCAGAATCTGTGTTGTAAGCATTTTACACACAAAAAAACAATCTTGCCAAGATGGTAGGAGGGGTTTGCTTAGACACCCTATGTGTGTGAATGCTAGTAGTGATAGGCATCCAGCCCCCTATGAGTAGGGGGTACTGGTAGTGCTAGGCATCCAGCCCCCTATGAGTAGGGGATACTGGTAGTGATGGGCATCCAGCCCCCTATGAGTAGGTGGTACTGGTAGTGCTGGGCATCCAGCCCCCTATGAGTAGGGGATACTGGTAGTGATGGGCATCCAGCCCCCTATGAGTAGGGGGTACTGGTAGTGATGGGCATCCAGCCCCCTATGAGTGGGGGGTACTGGTAGTGATGGGCATCCAGCCCCCTATGAGTAGGGGATACTGGTAGAGATGGGCATCCACCCCCCTATTAGTGGGGATGGTAGTAGTGATGGGCATCCAGCCCCCTATGAGAAGGGGGTACTGGTAGTGCTGGGCATCCAGCCCCCTGTGAGTAGGGGGTACTGGTAGTGATGGGCATCCAGCCCCCTATGAGTGAAGATGGTAGTAGTGATGGGCATCCAGCCCCCTATGAGTAGGGGGTACTGGTAGTGATGGGCATCCAGCCCCCTAAATGTAGGAGGTACTGTTAGTGATCGGCATCCAGCCCCCTATGAGTGGGGATGGTAGTAGTGCTGGGCATCCAACCCCCTATGAGTAGGGGGTACTGGTAGTGATGGGCATCTAGCCCCCTATGAGTAGGGATGGTAGTACTGATGGGCATCCAGCCCCCTATGAGTAGGGGATACTGGTAGTGATGGGCATCCAGCCCCCTATGAGTGGGGATGGTAGTAGTGATGGGCATCCAGCCCCCTATGAGTAGGTACTACTGGTAGTGATAAGCCGCCCCCCTATGAGTGGAGACTGCTGGTAGTGATAGCCATACACCCCCCTATGAGTAGGGACTGCTGGTATTGATGAGCACCCCCCCATGAGTGGGGACTGCTGGTAGTGATAACCATACAACCCCTATGGTTTGGCTGTTGCTGGTGGAAGGGATATCCACCCCCTATGTGTGTGTAGCATTTCACGGGTTCGTGACGTTTGTTTGTGTGGTGGGTGTCTGACTTACCGTCTGCAACGTACGCGTCTGTTCCTGATCCGGCCATAGATATACAGTACTGGGATGACCTGCGCGATGGGATTCATCATTGGTTCGTCTCATACTTGGTGATTGTTGCTCCGTCTCGTACACTTTGATAGTTGGTCCGTCTCGTAGCCATGGATCGTGTTGTGGCACGAATCGGACCTGAAATACAGCTCTCCCGGATGCTGTGACATGCTGGAAGTGGTGACCCGTTCTGCGCATAGGAAGTACGCATCGTACTTGTCCGGCCGGAAACTGCTGTGAAAATGCTTCCGTGCGACTCGAATCGTCGTTTACGGATCCGGCTCGTACGGGAAATGTTGCTGGAATCGGAGCGTACGTGCCGGTCGGGATTTTTACACATTTGCGCATCGTACTTCATCCCCCGGACGGACCGGCTCCCGGAACGAGTCGGTCGCAAGGTAAGGCTACGGACAGCTCTCGGAGAGCTGTCCGAGCGAGATCGGAATCGGCCCCTTAGGGTTGACTTTTGCAGATGTCTCCATAGACATTGATTAAAATGGTAATAGCAACCCTGGATTGCTGTATGTGGGTAGCATTTTAGTATAGTATTAATCATGGCTTGCTCAAAATCAATAATTATTTTCTGGGGAAAATAATTATTGGTTTTATCTTTTATTTGGTTTAGAATTTCAAGGTAGGTAGCTTGTTGTTTATTGGGGAGTAGGGTATAGATAAATGGAATATTAGTATTTTGAAAAAAAACATGTATTGTGTTCAACTGATAAAATGGTTTGGGACAAATTTTGTAGGTCCCATCCATCATCCAGGTGTTACATTGTTGTAATTTAAGTAAATTGTTTGCAGTAGCAAACATAATAATTCTTTTATCTTTGCATTTATTATCAAATAGTATAAATGGTTCATTACTGTGTGTTATACTTAGTTCAGGGGGAATCTCAACCTCTTGAAAGATTTTAGGGGCAGGTGTAGTAGTTGTAGTGGCTTTCTTTTGTCTAGCTATTGTCCTTTTTAAAGAATCAATAGAGGGTAATTGGCTAGATGCATGTTGGGGTACTCTTAGTAACTGCTCTTTTAGTATTTCTGTGGTAGGTCTATCTGTACTAGTGCTAGCTTCTTTTATTGTTTCAAGAGCATTTCTTACTTCATCAATCTCAGTTACATTTGGGGGGTGGTTATGTTCTTTTACAGATACAACAGTAGTTTCCTGTGTAATAGCTCTTCCATAGCATTTATTCAAATAATATTTGCTGCATTTCCAAAATACTTTTAAACCACTTTGTTTTTCTTGTGTGTATACATAACCCATATAACACAATAACATTTTCCCTTTTTGCGACGTAATAAATTGTGCGCCTTCAGTCATGGTGGTCTTTTTAGTTCTAAGGAAAATATTTATAAAAATTAATTGAACTAATACAGTATAGTTTTTAAGTATATACATATACATTTCTTTGCATATACTTACAATGTTGCTGTTGATGTCAGTAAAGATGGTGTTGAATATTTTTCAAACTTCTATTTTCGTTTTCTTGAAGATGTTTCTCAATATAAAATTATAATATACTTACTTTTTTAGTAACTTTATTGTTGATGCAGCAGAAGTAGTTTTGGTTCCTTTTTAGAAGGTATCTGTAGAGGAGATATAAGTTTAAGAGAGATATATTAGTGAATTATATTTTTATCTATTTTTTGGTGAAGACTATAAGGGGCATATTATCAAGAACGGCGTTAAAAATTATCGCTGGTTTAGCGGCAGAAAATTGCCGCTAAAGCGGCGATAATGGGCTTGATAATATGCCCTTGAGAATTCCAATAGAATTCCATGTTCTGGTGTGAACATGGGCTTCTATTGGAATTCTCCAGGGCATATTATCAAGCCCATTATCGCCGCTTTTGCTGCAGTTTTCTGCCGCTAAACCGGCGATAATTTTAACGCCGTTCTTGATAATATGCCCCTTAGTAGTTTTATTCTATTTTTTTTTTTTTTTTTTGTTAGCCAGCAGCCATTACATGAAACATATACATTATCAAACACAGACAACAAGAAATAAATAAATAAATGAATAAAAGAAGAGGAAAAAGAAGAAAACGGGAGGGAAGAACATACAATCATGAAAAAAGCGCTTGAAGGAGAGCGAGCAACATAATAGAATTTAGATCCTCCCATAATTCTATACATCAAAACAAATTTACAACCTTATCGGGTAGAGCCAAATGGGGATTTAACAGTTCACAAATACATACTGGTAACAGAAAAACAAATAATAAAGAAATAGCTCCTATGAAAGATATTCCGTAAGGACCCCCAAATTTCTTTACCTAATTTCTGTTTCTGTGGCCCTTTAAAGGCATATAAGCTAGTTTCTAGTTTACATATCGCAAATAATTTCCTCTCCACATTTCAAACGAGGGGGTTCTTTCTGTCGCCACACTGATGCTATGCAAAGTCTGGCCACAGCAACAGCTATATATACTAAATACCTAAAAGTATATATTCCCTGCGTTAGCATGTCATCTTCTAAAACCCCCAGCAACATAACGAATGGCGTTATCACAATCTGCACCCCTGTGACTTCCGTCAAAAAAGTCTGTATCATATTGGTTAGTTGTATCAGTTCAGGACATGTTGAAAACATATGGACTATATCTGCCTGACCGATCCCACATCGGGTGCATTTATCCTCATTCATTCCCCCAACGAGCAATTTTTGCTGGTGTGTAATATAAATTAAACATAGTTTTATACTGTTGTGTTCTGAGATTGGAGGAGATTAAGAGTTTATCAGCTAATCTAATTGATTGTGACAAAATATTTCCATCAAGAGAAAGTCTGATATTCCATTTACCATTTTGTACCTCTACATCATCCTTCAATGTTTCAATAAGTATTTGATATATATTTCCAATCCTTCCCGGGCCCTTCACAGCTTCTAGTAATTTATTTTTCTGTATTAACTGTGACACATCACCTCTTTTAATCAAATAGTCACGGATCTGCAGATATTTTAAAAAATCTGCTTTAGGAAGATCGTATTCAAGCATTAATGCAGCATATGTCCTAACACCCTTGTTATCTACTAAGTCTCCTAACGTCTGTATTCCTAAATTCCTCCATCTATTTAAAATACCGGTTGAAAAAATTAGGGGGTAAAGTGGAGGCATCGGTTGGGGTATAATGATTAATCCTACCTATCTGTAAATATCGCCTAATCTGGAGCCAAGCCTTATGCGCAGCCTGGACCACCTTGAAGCGGGTTTTTATAGTAGCTAGGCTCCAGAATCTTAAAAAACTTCTCTCCGTTATAGAACCTAGTAATAACTGATAAATATGAGGTATATCGTTTGTGCTGTCCTCATTAGCCCCCACTAATAAAATTCCCATATATTGTAGTAAGCATGCCCAGTAGTAAAGCTGAAAATTGGGGACAGCCCAGCCCCTCGCTCCCGTGGCAGGGTCATTAATTTCATAGCTCGGCGGGGTTTCCCTGCGCCCACAAAAACTGCCGCATATGGATTGTAGTTTCTGAATCTGTTTCCCTGTGATTTCTAAAGGAACCGACCTAAAAAAATAAAGAATTTTTGGTAGGATATTCATTTTTAAGACGTTACATCTTCCCATCATTGATAAATGTAAACCCTCCATCCTATCTAATTCTGTTTTAATCTTCCGTAACATAGGGTCCCAATTAGATAGAACCATCGTGTCAAGACATGCATTCAACCGAATCCCCAGATATATAGCCTCCTTCGTGACTCTTGGATCATTAAAATGTACTAAATCTGTACAAACAACCTGTGTTTTGGCTAAATTTAACTTAAAGCCTGAACTCTTCCCATGTAATAGTGCTAATTGTTCCGTCTCTATCAAAGTAATACCCGGATCTGATGAAACTATCGCTATATCATCTGCATATGCTAATATACTAACCCGCTCCTGCCCAAGACCTGATTGTGTATTTAACCTATGTTCTAATAAGTTTAGGAGCGGATTAATATAAAGCGCAAATAGCAGAGGAGAACAGGGGCATCCCTGCCGGGTACCCCTTGATATAGATACAGGATTCGATTCTAACCCCAGCGCACAAACCCGGGCACTAGGTGATCTATACATAGCTTTAACTGCCTGAATAAAACCCGTGCCAAATCCTTGCCACCTCATTGTTGCCCATAAAAACTCCCAGGAGACATGGTCAAACGCTTTTTCCGCGTCTAATAGTATCACTCCACACGGTAGTTTACGGGTATTGGCAATGTCCAATAGCGTCGTGACCCTACTTATGTGGTTGACCGTGCCCCTCCCTGGGATAAATCCGTGCTGGTGAACCGACACTAGAGGCATAATCACTCTGGAAAGTCGTGATGCTAATATTTTCGCATAGATTTTTCCATCACAATTTAGGAGTGAAATTGGTCTGAAGGAGCCTGGTAATGTAGGTGGCTTATCTTTTTTAAGAAATATAATGATACTGGCAACATCCCATGATGCCGGTGCAACACCCTTTTGTGCCTCCTGAAATACGGTTAACATATCAGAATGTATTTCAGGTAAGAAAAATGTATAAAATTCCAGAGGGAGCTTATCCGGGCCAGCTGCTTTCCCTGAAGCTAAGGAGCCGACAGCTTCTACAAGCTCTTCCATCGAGATAGGTTCCTCTAATGCTTTCTGATCCTCTTCATTCAGTATCCCCCTGTGAGGATCTTTATAGAAGTCTCCTCTCCCCCCCTGAATATGACAATCTTCGGAATACAGCCCTTCATAAAAAACCCTAAAAACCTCTAGAATACCTTCCGGTGTTTCTATTATGTTCCCCCTTAAATCTTCAATTGCCGATATAGTATTTTTAGCCTCCTTAGATCTGATCTTCTTTGCCAGGCATCTACCAGTTGCCTCACCAAACTCATAGCACTCTCTCCTAAAAAGATGGTATTTTTTTGCAATATCTTTGGCCCACTCCTCATTTATCCTAGCTTTGCAGCATGCTACTTCAGACTGTGCCTGTGTAGTATCCAATCGCCCCTGAACCGCCTCTATCAACGCATATTCAGCATAGCGCAAGCCATCATATAGCGTCTGTTGATGCTGCCTAAGTTGTTTTTGTACATGTAGCCCAAAACTTAATATTTCACCCCTCAGCCCTGCTTTCATAGCATCCCACACTATATGACATTTAGTAGAATTTCGGTTTATGGACAAAAACTGAGTTAACCATTCTCGCATGTGACAAATAAACTTTTCATTTAATAGTAGCTTCCTATCGAAAGAAAATGCGCCTCGGGTACGTGTCAGGCCTTGCATTGTAAATCTCAACAAGAGAGGGTTATGGTCCGAGGTGATTCAGGGAAAAATCTGTATATGTGCATCAACTAAGTGAGTTTTAGTGACAAAAAATAGTCTAGTCTAGCTAGCTTTTGGTGAGGGCAAGAATAGTATGTATACCCTGGGTCTGGATGTTTTAATCTGGGCCAGGCATCGATTAAGCCATGCTCATCAACGAGCTGCTGCAAAGCTCTGTATACCTTCGGTTTCCTACCAAAGTATTTATCACCCCCGGCCCATAACGCACTTCCCCATTTGAATATTGAAATCCCCCGTCAGTACCAAAGGGGTAGCCCAGGTGGCCAATTCTATATTCAAATATTCAATAACCGGAGTTTCATCATAATTCGAACCGTATACAGAGCATATTGTACATTTCTCATTCAGAGCTAAACATTCAATCACCGCCCAACGGCCGTATTTGTCTGCTAAGCTTCTTGTTACTTTTAATAAAAATTTTTGGGCAAGAATAGCAACACCTCTATTAATAGTACCTTGTGAAGTACAGACCAAAAGCTCAAATCCTAATTCCCTTAATACATTGCGTTTACTCCATGGAACATGTGTCTCTTGAAGACAAACCACATCAGGGGACATGTTCTTAATTTCTCGAGCCACTCTTTGCCGTTTGCCCCTTTCATTAAGACCACGCACATTAAATGTACATATGTTTAATGATGCCATTTTTAACCCTGGATCGATACAGCAAATAACGTTCCCCTTCCTTTTTTTCCCTGCCTCCTCTCTCCCCCTTTCCACTCCCCCCCAGCTCCTGCTCCTTCAATTTCAAAATTTCTGCAATAGCTACTGACTCATTTTTAGTTTTACCCCAACAACCCCCACCACCCTTGGTAGCCCCCCCCACACCACACCAGCAACCCCCCCCCCACCTCCCCGCTATCGCCTTCTCTACCACTGAAGGCCCCCCCTGTTACCCTCCCTGCCATAGAGGCTAGTAGACCCAACAGTCTACAGTGATGGAGAGCCTCGTAGAACACCGAACCTCCCTGTACCCCCGACTATGCGATACACCCTACCTTATATTTAAAAAAACCAGCAAATGCAAAAAGAACCCAATTAATTGTAGGGATCTACCCTTAACAAAAAACCTAACCTAAAGACTGCGATTCAGCATGAGAGCACAGAGTTATTAGAATTCATTAACCGGAATTTCAATACTTCCTAGGCCTTGATTTCATGTAGATATTCTTTTGCTTTCAACTCAGAAGTAAAGAATCTTATTTTATCTTTATATATTATTTTCAATTTGGCAGGACTTAAGAGAAATGCTTGTGCGCCCTTATCCTTAAATGGATTGATTAGCTGTCGTAGCTGCCATCTTTTTCCACTGTAGCCGGGCAAAAATCGGGACGAACAAAAACTCTACACCTGCCGCTTTTCTCTGTCTATCAGGCCTGGCCAGATCATACAGGGCCTCCCTAGATAAGAAATTAGATAGACATATCAATATAGCTCTAGGCCTCATATTAGTTTGAGTTGATCCTGCTTGATACTTGACACGAAAAGGAAAGCGGTGGGCCCGCTGGATCTCTGTATCCCATGTCCAGTTAGTTAATTCTGGAAAGGCTTCAGTGAAGAGTTTCACCACAAATTTCCGGGGGTCCGTACCTTCAATTCCTTCTGGCACACCAAGAATTCTCAAGTTATTACGCCGGAGGCGATTTTCCATATCCTCAAGCTTCCAGGATATATCATTCCTATGTGACCCTAACGTTTCAGTAGTTGTTTTCTGCGCAGTCATTTCATCTTCAAGCGTAGAAATTCGATTTTCTGCCTCTGTAATCCTTTCCGCGATCTCTGAGCAGGATTTGGCCATTCGCCGTATTGAAGTCTGTAGTTTCCTACAGGCACCTTGAGTTTTTGGACTTTCTGCCCGGCTTTCGTCTCTGTGTGCCATCATAGTTTTGTATATCACTGCCAATGAAATACTGCCGGATCCCTCTTGTCTCTGACTCCCCCCATCAACTCCATTCCCATAATTACCGGAGTTACCCAGCTTCTCAGCATGAGATGAGGCCGAAACCATGGATAAAGCAGAGGGGGCGATTTGTTTACGTACTGTCCCGGAGCTTCCCATCATATTGTTGCTTCCAGGAGTTTCCATTACTTGGTAAACACTACTAACTTCACTCCACCGCCTGCAAGCTAAGCTAGGAGGGCCCTCAGAAAGATGTAGTGATTCATCGCCTGATGAATTAGTCTGATCGGAGAGTGAGAAAAAAGGTCCCTCTATATCTGTATCTGTCGGATATATATCATCACTTAAACCCTCATTAGACCCTTCTATATCCTCTGCTGATACTGGTTTATCTGCTTCCGAAATTAAAGCCACACTTTCTAGCCTTGAACCAACAGCAGCCGGGTCTACAAGCGCCGCATTTAAGCATGTCTCTGTCATATGCATAGAAGCCTGCCTTTCCAATGTAGGGCTGTGCTGAGAATCTAGATCCCTCCTATGCTTCATGATCTCCATATCAAGTCCCGATACCCCTATATTTCCTGAGCTCACCTCCACTGAATTCTCCGCATAAACTGCTTCTTCTGTGGTGGCTTTACCATTGATCGTCTTCCTCCCCCTTCTGGCTGCCAAAAATATTGCAGGAGTAACTCTCTTCCCACTGCCCGTCTTGCTTGCAGGGCTGTTACTGTTATTACTGCTTCCATGGGCAGTGTCAGCCGCTCCACATCGTTGTTTGTCTTGGGCCATTTCCGGGGGTCTGCTCTGCGCAGTAGTGCCTCCTGCGCCGCGCGTCTTTCCTCCTCTGAGGTTCTTCGGCGGCATCCTGAGCAGCGCAGGGGTCCGATCCGGTCCCACAGCCACACGTGCCGAGCACCAACACAGATGCAGACGTGGAAATCGAGGGAATCGACAGCCCGCTGTGCAACACCGCAGCGCCGACAGGTACCAGGGCATTCCTAGTCAAAAGCTTCGTATTTTATCCGGTTTAACGTTCCGGTCCGCAGTCTCCCATCGGAGTGAGCAGGGAGGTTAGATTACGAGAACTCACTCGGCTGCGAGGTCAGCCGCCATCTTGCCCCCTAGTAGTTTTATTCTAACTGCAGTTTTACTTACTTAGGGCAGTTGCAAAGCTTCTTTCTGTAATGAAAATCTGTGTTCTGGAAGTAGTCTCCTCTTCTTTTTTTCTGTAGAGTTGTAGTGTATATTAAATGTAAATTTTTGTTGTTTATATAGTGTTTGTTTAATTGATAGGTTTATTTCATTGGTGTATTTTATTAGTGTGAGGTTTTCATTCGTTGTTGTTCATTTTTTAAAAAGTTTTTTGGCAGTTGTTTTCCATATATGGGAAACGCTAATTAAGAAGTTGTTAGTGCTAATTATTTTTTTTTAACAGATTTCTTTGCTTATGTATGTTATATATTGGTTAGAATGTTAAATGTTGTATGTGTTACGTTTAATAATATTTTATTTAATATATATTAGTGTGTTTTGCTATTATTTTATGCTTTTATATGTTTATATGTTATAATAAGATTATATTATAGTTATAATGTGTGTAGTGAGTGTTTATATTGTGAAAATACATTTTGGGGTAAAGATATCTTGTTCTTAGTTATTTTTAAAAAGTCGACATTTGTATAAATTCGATAAATTTGCTGTCTATATTTTAGTATTCGATATTTAGGACATATTGTATGTTTTTAAAGAAATGTCGATATTTTATTTAACAATATTTGTGTGTTCGATAATGTTGTTTACGATATTTATTGTTGACGATAATATGGATTTGATATTTGTGTTATTTCTTAAATAAGTATTGTTAGTCGATAATAGTGTTATCGATAATTTTGTGCCAATATTTTTGCATGTCGATATTATGTCAGTGATTCGATCACCAGAGCTTAGCCCAAATAACTATTTGTGATGGCGGCACTAAGCCCCCTAATTCTGTAACCATCAGACCCTCATGTATTTCCAAGAGTTCTGGTTGTAGTCTCATCTCCTGGAATTTATCAGGTTTACGTTCTAAGATCAATAACCCACTATGGTGTGATTTTATAATACATTTTGATATACTATGTTTCCAGGAAACGTTGGCAAAGGAAACAATACATATAAATGGGTTCAAAACGCTCAATATGCAAGCAGTTGGGGGTTTAAGTGGCAGAGCAAAGGGCGGGCTTTGCACTTATATATCTAATAAGTTAATAATAAATAAGATTGAGACTTATCAGGGGGAAAGTTACTATCAACTAATCATCCTGCATTTAAGTGCAACCCATTGTATTGTATTGGTTAACTTTTACAACAACATTCCATCAGATAGACTTCTCAATGTGGTTAAGAAACTGGGCAATGATTTGAAACCCTTGTGCAATGACAGTGTTAAAGATAGGATGTTAATATTGGCTGGTGATTTTAATTGTGCTTTGTGCTCCCATGAAGTTGGTAAAACTTGTGGTTTTAATGATGAAGAAGGTATAAGTAATACTCACTTTTGCCACTCCAGAACAGGGGAGTTGTTTAATGAATTGGTCTTCTCCCTGGACCTGGGTTTTGCGAATGAATTATGTGCCAGACCCATTTTAATGCCTCAGACTTTTAATGGTAGAGGCCTATGCTCAACAATAGATTATATATTACTGTCAAATACCCACGCATCTAGGCTGCATTCCTTCACAGTTGATGATAATTCGCTGAGTGACCACTTCCCTTTGTGCATATCAGACTCTTTTTTTCCAACAAGCAAATCGAGAAGGGATGACCAGGTCGACCAGGCATTAGTTAATGTAAAAATTGACAAAGTGAATGGATACACTCTACGTTGGTCCATGGTGGACCCTGCAGCGGTCATAAAACAACTGGTAACCAAATGTAGATTGGCCTTTGACACTTGCCTGAGTGAGTCAGCTACCTCTGACAGCATTTATTTTTATCTTCCTTCCAAGTAATAGCAGGTCTGGTAAGGGAAGTATTACACGCCCAAAATCGAAAAAAGGCTGGGCCCCAGGGTTGGTTCGACACAGAGTGTACACAAGCTTATACTACCCTGAAGCGCGAGTTACATAAGCTACCAAGGAATCTCATTAACATTAAGCAGGCAAGAAAGTGCTATAGGGTTGCCCTTATAGAAAAAAAAAACGCCCTGAGGAAAGAAGCCTGGGAATCCCTCCACATAGCTTCACAAATTAAAAATAGTGCTGCCTTTTGGAAAGCAGTAAAAACACAATTTTTATCACCTGGAGGGGGCCCCTCAATAGAAATTGCCATATCCGAGGATCACTGGATTGAACATTTTTCCACGGTGTACAATGGGCAGGGAAACTCTAACATCCAACCCAGAAATTCTCAAGAGGAAACCACCCATAACTTGGACCTCCAGTTTACCTTGGAGGAAGTAAATAAAGCACTCTCAGCAAGCCTAGGTGGCAAGGCCCCTGGGCCAGATGGGGTCCCAGTGGACCTGTTTAAGTTAAACACCAATCTTTGGGGACCAATTATTACACAGGTAATAAATGCCAGTTGCCAGGCCTCATTTCCGTCGACCTGGGTGGAATCTATCATTGTCCCTATCTTTAAAAAAGGGGAACGTCAGGATCCTGGCTGCTACAGGCCCATCACCTTATTGGATTCTTTGGCAAAAGTTGTTGGGCAAATTATCTTGGAACGCCTATATGATTGGGCTGAGGACAGCCAGATCCTATCCTACATTCAATATGGTTTTCGGGAGGGGCTAGGGAAAACAGAGCAGGGCAGACTGTTTTTAGCCTTTGTGGACCTCACTGCGGCCTTCGACTCTGTGAGGTGTGGTAAACTTTAGGAGGTCCTTGAGACCGTGGGGGTTGACCCTAACATTATCTATTTTCTTAAGCGCCTCTACAGTGGTGCGAAGGCACAAGTACGTTATGGCCTGGGCGGCGAGCGTACTGCTTTTTTCTCCATTAGGAGGGGTGTTAGGCAAGGTTGTGTCCTAGCCCCCTTCCTTTTTAACCTTTATATTAATGTGCTGGGGCAGGCATTGCTTAAGGATGGTCGGGACTTCCCCCAAATAGGCGGACATCCTATACCTGCTCTCCTTTATGCGGACGATGCAGTGCTAATGTCGCGTACCCAGATTGGTCTCCAGAAGGTTTTAAATAGTTTTTCTAATTTTATGAAGGATCTTGGTCTTAGCATTAACACGTCTAAGACCTTTATAATAAGATGTGGTTGTGGGAATCAGAGGTCTAGGGACATGTTTGTGGATGGGCAAAAAATAGCCCCTACCAAGAGTTATTCATATCTTAGTATTTTATTTAATCAGAATGATCTATGGACCCAAGCCGTTTCTGCAAAAAAGTTGGCGTTCATCAGGACAACAACTGCCCTGGCCACCTTTTTGAAAAAATTGGGTAGGAAACCGCCAGGAGAGCTTATCCAAATTTATAAAGCTAAATGTATCTCTACCGCAACTAATGGAGCAGGGGTCTGGGGCTTTGCTGACACGTACCCGATACAAATAGTGGAAAACACTTTCCTAAGGTAAATTCTGTCAGTTCCAGCCAGTACCTCCTCATACGTCTGTCATGCTGAGCTGGGCCTCCCATATATTTCTGACCTCATAAAACTGGATTTGGTCAAAAGAACAGACCAAGTTAAACAGGGAGATTCTACTGGATAGTTTGAACCTGGAAGGGGCCTTAAAGATCCCATGGGTTAAGTATGTGCATGATTTCATGAGAGATTTAGGTCACCCAGAATATTTTACTAACCCGAGCACTATCCAGCTGATCAACAGAAAGAATCTAAAAAAGGAGGGTCTCCAGTTATTGGATACGTTAAGACTGTCTGGGGAGATTTTAAAGCCCAGTGTTCAGCAGCATCAGGTGGTTTTAACTACTTTTAGTATGCAGCCATACTTAGCATTTGTCCCTGGTGGATAAGATAGGCTGCTACTAACTAGGTTTAGACTGGGGACTGTTCATAGATTTTCTTCCTTTCCAAGAATGAATGATTGGGCCCGAGAATTACAATTGTGTCCTTGTAATAATCACTCGGTACAATCTACTATTCATCTAGTCTTATTTTGTAAATTTTACATGGAGTTAAGGAAGGTGTGGTTAGTTCCACTTTTAAAAGCTAAGGGGTTGAGGCAATGTCGCCCGGCACTAATTAAATTCCAGTTTTTAGAAAATGAGCACACAGCCTGGAGGATATCTATGTTTTTGAAGAAAGTGCTCTATCAAAGGAAGAGTATAGTGATCTAAGGAGTGAGACTGTTTGGGCATACTGTCTTTTGAATATCACCTGATTTTAATTATGCTGAATCCTATATCAAATTTTAAGATGTTTTCTATGTTTATTTTATATTTATTTTTGTGTAAATTTTTGTGTAAAAGCATTGTGTGTTTTATGTGCTTTTATGATTGTTAAAAAAGCAATCGAATAAAGCTTTCCTTGACTGACTGACATTGTAAAATTAAGGAAGGGCCCAAAATCTTACATCCTTACTTACTTATATTTTCATCAGTACAGCTGACAATTTCCTCTTATGCATAGATTACGCAAATTGAACAGTGTCTGTTTAAAATAGACTTCCTTACACTGGCCTTTTTTGCAAATGATTTTGGTGAAGCAGAAGCATGCATGCATTGTTTACTACTATTTTAAATAGTTATGAAATAACCAGGGATAAAAGTGACTCTGGTGGGGTTCGAACCCACAGCCTTTGAATACCATTTTTACATTCACCTAGAAGTCCAATGCGCTATCCATTGCGCCACAGAGCCAATCTGGTTTAAGGAGGTGCGCAGATATTCTGAAATGAAATAATGAGCTATCAGCTGTTGATCAACTTTATAAAGTTAATCGGATACTATAACATGGCTATATTTTGGATATTGAATTGGGGAAAAGATATTCACTGTGTCAAACTACATGATACAGTTGGTAAGTCTACATACGACTTAAGTTTAGTCAAATGGCACATGATATATGAGACAAATGGGTATTTCACAACTCCATGAGGACGATTTTGCAATTTTGGTAATGGAATATCTTATTCATCATGCAGTGGAACACAAAAAGAATGTACAATTAGAGTACTTTTTCTTTAAAACAACCAACCGCTTGAAAAGGGACTTGAACCCTGGACCCTCAGATTAAAAGTCTGATGCACTACCGACTGAGCTATCCAGGACCTGCTGTATTTCATCGTAAAATCAGCTTTAAAAAAATGTTGACGTACACTAACCTACACTTTGTTTCTTAATATGGTTACATAGATTAGCAATCAAATACGTAGAGTTTAATAATGAATTGATATTTCAAGCATTTGAAATTTCAGCAGCATACGTAATCTATTTTAAATCCTGAAATTCATACTATCTCTTTTTTGGCTGACTTACAAATCATGTGTCTAAATTGACATCGAGAAATGAATAAAAGGCCAAATACTATTACTAGCTACACATGATATATGAGGCAAATGGGTATTTCACAACTCCATGAATGACGTTTTTGCAATTTTGGTAATGGAATATCTTATTCATCATGCAGTGGAACACAAAAAGAATGTACAATTAGAGTACTTTTTCTTTAAAAAAAAGCAACTGCTTGAACAGGGACTTGAACCCTGGACCCTCAGATTAAAAGTCTGATGCTCTACCGACTGAGCTAACCAGACTCTGCTGTACTTCATCGTAAAATCAGCTAAAAAAAATGTGGATGTACACTAACCTAAACTTTGTTTCTTAATATGGTTACATAGATTAGCAATCAAATATGTAGAGTTTAATAATGAATTGATATTTCAAGCATTTCAAATTTCAGCAGCACACGTAATCTATTTTAAATCCTGAAATTCGTACTATCTCTTTTTCGGCTGACTTACAAATCATGTGTCTAAATTGACATTGAGAAATGAATAAAGGGCCAAATACTATTACTAGCTACACATGATATATGAGACAAATGGGTATTTCACAACTCCATGAAGGGCGTTTTTGCAATTTTGGTAATGGAATATCTTATACATCATGCAGTGGAACACAAAAAGAATGTACAATTAGAGTACTTTTTCTTTAAAAAAAACAACCGCTTGAACAAGGACTTGAACCCTGGACCCTCAGATTAAAAGTCTGATGCTCTACCGACTGAGCTAACCAGGTTCTGCTGTACTTTATCGTAAAATCAGCTTAAAAAAATGTGGATGTACACTAACCTAAACTTTGTTTCTTAATATGGTTACATAGATTAGCAATCAAATATGTAGCGTTTAAAAATGAATTGATATTTCAAGCATTTGAAATTTCAGCAGCACACATAATCTATTTTAAATCCTGAAATACTATCTCATTTTCGGCTGACTTACAAATCATGTGTCTAAATTGACATTGTGAAATTAATAAAGAGCCAAATACTAATACTAGCTACACATGATATATGAGACAAATGGGTATTTCACAACTCCATGAAGCACGTTTTTGCAATTTTGGTAATGGAATATCTTATTCATCATGCAGTGGAACACAAAAAGAATGTACAATTAGAGAACTTTTTCTTTAAAATAAACCCACCGCTTGAACAGGGACTTGAACCCTGGACCCTCACATTAAAAGTTTGATGTTTTACCGACTGAGATATCCAGGCAGTGCTGTACTTCTTCATAAAACCTGCTAAAAAAAATGTGGATGTACACTAACCTACACTTTGTTTCCTAATATGGTTACATAGATTAGCAATCAAATATGTAGAGTTTAAAATTAATTGAAATTTCAAGCATTTGAAATTTCAGCAGCACACGTAGTCTATTTTAAATCCTGAAATTCGTACTCTCATTTTCGGCTGACTTACAAATCATGTGTCTAAATTGACATTGTGAAATTAATAAAGGGCCAAATACTATTACTAGCTACTAAATTACATTTTCAGCAGTATAACTGGGAGTTTCCTCTTGGGCAGTGATTATGCAACGTTTTCAAAGCAAACAGTGTCTGTTTAAATAGACTTTCTTTCACTGCCGTTTTGGTAAATGTTTCTGGTGTGATGCAGAAGCAGGCATTGTTTCTTACTGTTTCAATTAGTTATAAAATAAAGGAGGGATAAAACTGACCCAGCTGGTTTTTGAACCCAAAGCCTTTGAATGCTTTCTCTACATTCGGCTATAACTCCAAGCCACTATCCATTGCACCAGAGACCCAACCTGATTCAACAAGGTGATCAGAAATTCTCAAATAAAAAGATGAGCTATCAGCTGTTGACCAACTTTATAAAGTTAATCGGATACTATAAGCATGGTTACATTTTTAACATTGAATTGGGGAAAAAATAATCAACATGTCAAACTACATGATACAGTTCGGATAAGTCTTCGTAACTCTTGTCAAATGGTACACAACAGATGGGTATTTGATGACTCCATTAAGACTATTTTGCAATTTCTGTAATGGGACTGCTGATTCATTGGATCCTGAAAAGAGTGCGCAATTAGAGTACATTTTCTTTAACCAAACTGCCTAAACAGGGACTTGAACCCCGCGCCCTCAGAGTAAATGTCTGATGCTCTACCGACTGAGATATCCAGGATCTGATGCAGCAGTTCTGAAAATCACCTTATCAAAATTTGGAAGTGTCCCAACTATCACTATGTTTTTTAAGATGGTTACCTGTATTAAGTACCAAATACGTAGAATATAATAATGAATTGATATTTCAAGCATTTGAAATTTCCTCAGTAAATGTAACCTTATTTTAAGTCCTGAAATTGCTACTGCCTCATTTTTTTGCTGGCTTCGAATTCGTAGGTCTTTATTGGCATTGTGAAATTAAGGAAGGGCACAAAATCTTACTTCTGAGTAAATTATATTTTTATCAGTACAGCTGACAATTTCTTCTTATGCATAGGTTACGCAAATTGAACAGTGTCTGTTTAAAATAGACTTCCTTACACTGGCCTTTTTGCAAATGATTTTGGTGAAGCAGAAGCATGCATGCATTGTTTACTACTATTAAAATAGTTATGAAATAACCAGGGATAAAAGTGACTCTGGAGGGATTCGAACCCACAGCCTTTGAATACCTTCTTTACATTCACCTAGAAGTCCAATGCGCTATCCATTGCGCCACAGAGCCAATCTGGTTTAACGAGGTGCGCAGATATTCTGAAATGAAATAATGAGCTATCAGCTGTTGATCAACTTTATAAAGTTAATTGGATACTATAACATGGCTATATTTTGGATATTGAATTGGGGAAAAGATATTCACCGTGTCAAACTACATGATACAGTTGGAAGTCTACATACGACTTAAGTTTAGTCAAATGGCACATGATATATGAGACAAATGGGTATTTCACAACTCCATGAAGGATGTTTTTGCAATTTTGGTAATGGAATATCTTTTTCATCATGCAGTGGAACACAAAAAGAATGTACAATTAGAGTACTTTTTCTTTAAAAAAAAACAACCGCTTGAACAGGGTCTGGAACCCTGGATCCTCAGATTAAAAGTCTGATGCTCTACCGACTGAGCTATCCAGGATCTGCAGTACTTCATCGTAAAATCAGCTAAAAAAAATGTGGAAGTACACTGACCTACACTTTGTTTCTTAATATGGTTACATAGATTAGCAATCAAATATGTAGAGTTTAAAAATGAATTGATATTTCAAGCATTTGAAATTTCAGCAGCACACGTAATCTATTTTAAATCCTGAAATTCGTACTATCTCATTATCGGCTGACTTACAAATCATGTGTCTAAATTAACATTGTGAAATTAATAAAGGGCCAAATACTATTACTAGCTACTAAATTACATTTTCAGCAGTATAACTGGGCGTTTCCTCTTGGGCAGTGTTAGACTTGGCATCTTTTGGCGTGTTTCCCCTGACTTTTTGCTTTCTGACCTCCCGGTTTTGACTCTGTTTTTGCTGGTGTGATGATTCTGCGCACTTTCCTCACTGCGGTCCAGTGGGAAAGTGCAAGTGCTCCTGTATAAAATGTGTTATGGATTGGTGTTTCCATGATTGGCCTATTTGGTTTATCTGTCAGTCCCTTGTAAAGCGCACTGCGAGTGCCAGGGCCTATAGACCAAATGCTGTTGGTGGGCTGCAGCACTGGATTGTGCCACCCACGCAATCAGCCCGTAAAATGTAACTCGGGCCTGCCATCGCAGAGCCTGTGCGCAGCATGGGGCTGCCATGTCGACTTGGCAAGTGCACACACTTGCAAGTCCCTAAACCTTCCCTTTGCTACATGTTAGTCACCCCTAAGGTAGGCCCAAGGTACCCCTGTGGGCAGGGTGCGGTGTAGGCGAAAGGTAGGACATGCCCGGGTGTGTGCGGCATGTCCTGATAGTGAATTACAGCCTAGTACGTTTTTACTATTGCAAGGCTACCTGTTCCCCCTAGGCCAGAACGGGCAGTTTTGATTATTACAGTTTATAATCCTAACTGACCCCGGGAACATGGTAGAAATTCGAGTTTAGTATGCCTGGACTCAGAATGATAAAATGCATCTTTTAGTGAAGTTGGTTTTAACATTCTGCGTTTGAAAATACCACTTTTAGAAAGTGGGTATTTTCTTGCCTAACCATCCAAGCCTGCCTCTGCGAGGTTGTGTATTCCTTGTCTGGAATGTGAGTGACAGGGGCTGGGGGATGCCAGGAGACAGGGTGAGTCAGCGCAGGGCTGAATAGCCAGATCGACCTGTAGATGGGTGGGAGGGGTCGCACCTGGGCCCTGAATAGGACAGTGCCTTCCCTCCACAATGCTGGCTCCACCTCCTTTGGTGCGTCTGATGTCCCTGGCCTACTCACTGAAAGAAGGGACGGAGACTTGTCAACAAAGTGCTCCAGAACTGGTTTGGACTAGGCGAAGGCCTCTCTGCCTTCAGAGAACAAAGGAATTTGGGATATAAATATTGGGGCCCTGACCCCATGAATTTAGATCTCGCTGGAATCAAGGAACCTGCCAAGACGAAGAGCTGGAAGAGCTGCCAGGAGGAGTACTGCCCCTTTGCTGTGTTGTTGCTTTGTTGGGTTGGCCTGCAGCTGCTGCTTCTGCCTTGGGCAGTGAAAGGACTGGACTGAACTTTCTACAAACTTGTGCTGAGTATCTCCAAGGGCCTGGAACCGAGCTGGCCTCCTGTTAAGAAGTCTCAGGGACTGCAAAGACTTCACAAGCCTCTGGGTACCGCTTCTGGAACGCTGTTTCAGTTGCCACAGAGGAAGGGAACTGCAACCGACTCCGTCAACCGAATCCATCCCTGGCCGGTGACCTGTTTGCACCGCAGACCGCATCGCCCCGCTTCGCATCGCAACCCTGGTCTCACCGTGGGCAACGTCCAACGCCGCCAACATCGAGCCGCTGCTTGCACCGTGACCTGTGGGCACCGCAGTTCGCATCGCATCGCTTCACTGGGCCAGCCGGACCAGACCGACACTGTCGCTGCAACTGGCTCAAGAGTCGAGACCGCACCGCATTTGGGGCACCGCTCGCACGTCTGCGACGCACCGCTCCGACTCGCACCGCTGTCCGACGCCAGCTCCCGCACTCCGGCTAGGTCGCCTGCATCGCAACCTGTCAGCACCGCATCGAGCATCGTCTCGCCCTGCATCGCACGCCTTGGACTCACCGACTCCGTCTGCCCGACGCTCATCGAGCCGCTGCCTGCACCGCATCGAGGGACACCGCACCTTGCATCGCTCCGTCTTGCACCGCAACCGCGACGAACGCCGACCGGCTCGTACACTCCGTACCAGCCACAACGAGAAAAGGTACTGTGACCGAGTCTGTTCATGACTCTGCTGGCCCGTATCGACGCGGTCGGCTGGAACTGTTAGACTCTGTGGTTTTCAGCATCACGGTAGGCTCGGACGGAGCTACCGACTCGTACGAACTTTGCTTTTGTGCTATTCCTGCAAAGAAGAAGTTAACGTATCAAGTATTCATTCGTAAAGTATAGTATTGTGGATTTTTGTCGTAATTGGTCTTGTCTTGAGTATATAAAATATTGGTTATTTTTCTAAACTGGTGTGGTGTCCGTTTGTAGTGCTTACACTGTATTACTGTTGGTTATGTGCAAATGCTTTACACACTGCCTCTGAATTAAGCCTGACTGCTCGTGCCAAGCTACCACGAGGGTGAGCAGGGGTTACTTCACGAGTGTAACAACCCTTACCCTGACTAGGAAGAAGGGTCCCTACTTGGACAAAGGTGCAAGCCCTTGCCAACTAGAGATCCCATTTCTAACATTGGTTGTCAGCGGTGAGGATAGGACTTGCGTTTGCACTTGACTTACAGTGATTGGTGTGCACTACTACCATATCGCAGACCATTACGTACCACATACTGGTTCTTTTTCTTTTGGCCTATTTTTGATCTTGCCAGTTTTTCAACTCACGACTTTTGTCATGCCTGAATCAATTGCATCATCCGTTGCATCTCTGGAAATTATCTTTGAGGAGGACAGGTTGGAATCCTATGCCGTAAAGGAGTTACGAGCGATTTGTAAAAACCTGAAAGTCCAAATTAAAGGCCTCACAAGGAAGGAGGAGCTACAGAAGGCGCTGAGGGCCTGGGTAGCAGCCAGACATGCCAATGGGCAGCCTGGTGATCTCCGTGAGGAGGCGGAGGAGCCTATTTCCAGGGTGGATGTGCTTTTGGGTAGGGGGAACCCGCCAGGTCAGGCAGCAGCAGTCTGTCCCCAGAGGAGCTGGAGGACAGGCGGGAGGCAAGGCAGTTTGAGCTGCAGAAGCTCAGGCTGGAGAGTGAGCGGGAGGAGAAGAGATTGGCCATAGAGGAGAGGAAGATGCTCTTAGAGCATGAGAGAGAACTAAAGGAGCTAGAACTTAGGAGTAAGTCAGGCTCAGATGGTGGCAGCAATTCGTCCAGAAAGGCAGACAGGATTGTGCACATTCCCAAGAATGTAGGCAAGGAGTTCAAGAAGGGGGATGACATACAAAGGTGGTTCCAGGGTTATGAGGCAGCCATACACATGAATGGGGTCCCTGAGGAGAATTGGGGAGCAGGATTGTGGCCACTTTTCCCGGAAGAAGCAAGGGATGCTCTGATAGCTTTGGGTAAGGGGTATCACCTCACCTATGCTGACATGAAGGATGCCCTTCTCACGAAGTATGGTCTTACTCCTGAAAAGTACAGGGATCAGTTCAGGTCCAGTAAGAAGTCTGATGTCAACACTTGGTTGGAATGTGTGGATGTGTTCTGCAGGTCTCTGGATGGTTGGGTGAAGGGCAGTAGTGTAACAGATTTTCAGGGGCTCTACAACTTGATTGCATGGGAGCACTTGTCTAGTCTATGTTTTGCAGATCTGCGCCAGCACCTAGTTGATAGTAAGCTAACTGACCCCAGGAAGCTTGCTATGGAAGCGGACCGCTGGGTGAGTACCAGGGTCCACAAGAAAGCGTTTGGGGGAGACTCAGCCAAAGGTGGGCAGGGTCCCCAGCAGAAAGGTGGGGGGGACAAGGGTAAAGCACAGGAGTTCTCTAAAGGGCCCCAAACTAATACCCAGGGTAAAGGTTCCCAGCCCCCCGGTGATGAGAAGAAAGGGGTCTCTACAGGGAAGCCTGTTGAGACCGGCCCCGCAAGTGTTATGCATGTGACCAGGTAGGTCACTTTAAGGGGGACCCCAAGTGCCCGAAGGGGACACAGCCACCCACCGGTGGACAGTCCAAAGTGTTGGCTAGTGTAGCGCTTGGGGAGGAGGGGTGCCCACAGGAGGGTGGGGATCCCGCAGAAATGACCCTTGTCTCACTAGGGGACAGTGAGATGGTCCCAGGAAACCAGGTGCCCCCTAACACAAAGAAATATAGCACCTGGGTGACCATTAATGGGAACAGGGTAGAGGCTCTCAGAGATACTGGAGCCAGTGTGACCTCAGTCCGGTGTCACCTGGTGTCTGAGAAGCAAGTAGTCCCAGGAGCATTCCACCAAGTAGTTGCTGTCGACAACTCTGAGCGCCAATGTATGGTGGCGCAGGTTCCCTTTGAATGGGGGGTCTCAGGTCCCTTGAGGGTGGTTGTGAGCCCTACCATGCCTGTAGATTGTCTGCTAGGAAACGACCTGGAGCAGTCCTCATGGAAGGAGGTTGAGCTCAGGTCCCACTTGGAGATGCTTGGGTTGCCAGAGTGGGCATGCGTGTCTACTCGGTCAATGGCGGCCAGAAAGGGTGATCAAGAGGACTTGGAGCCTGAAACAGCGGCCCAAGTCCCTGCCAAGAGAAAGGGCAGGGCGCGGGAAACCGGCCCCCGAAGTTCCCACGGACCGGGAGGAGGCGGACCTCGAGGGGACGCCCGGTGCCTACAGGGGAGCAAGTAGCCGAACTGGGAGACATCTCTGAGCTGACCCATTGGCAGCAAGAAGGGGGTCCCACCAGGGAGGAGTTCTGCAGGGAGAAGAACGAGTGCCCTACTCTGGAGGGTCTGCGGTGGCAGGCTGCAGACCAGGCAGCTGGTAATCAGTCCGGGTCACATCTGATCTACTGGGAGAGCGGTCTCCTATACAGTGAGCCTAAGGTTGCTGAGCCTGGGTCAGCCCGTGTGCTGGTGGTACCCCAGCGCTTCAGGACCTTCCTACTGGGTCTGGCTCATGACGTGCCTTTGGCAGGACATTTGGGGCAGGACAAGACCTTTGACAGGCTTGTCACCCACTTCTTTTGGCCCCAAATGCGAAGGCAGTCAGATGCACACTGCAGGTCTTGCCAAACTTGCCAGGCAAGTGGTAAGAGTGGGAGGAAGGTCAAAGCTCCTCTCCAACCTTTTCCGGTTGTTGGAACACCCTTTGAAAGGGTAGGGATGGATATTGTGGGGCCACTGGATCCCAAGACAGCCATGGGCAACAGGTACATCCTGGTCTTGGTGGACCATGCCACCCGGTACCCGGAGGCAATCCCTCTCAGGACAACGACGGCGCCAGTGGTGGGCCGGGCGTTAATGGGGATCTTTTCCCGTGTGGGATTCCCCAGAGAGGTGGTTTCTGATAGGGGGACCAATTTCATATCGAAGTATATGACATCCCTGTGGAAGGAGTGTGGGGTAACCTACAAGTTCACCACTCCTTACCACCCACAAGGAAACGGTCTGGTGGAGAGATTCAACCAGACCTTGAAAGGCATGATCAAGGGTCTAACAGAACCCATGAGGCATAAGTGGGACGTCCTCTTGCCATGCCTACTCTTTGCATACAGGGAGGTGCCTCAGAAGTCTCTTGGGTACAGCCCCTTTGAGCTCCTGTATGGCCACCCTGTCAGAGGACCTCTGAGTTTGGTAAAGGAAGGCTGGGAGGCAGCTCCCAGGAAAACTCCCCAGGATGTATTTAGCTACATGCTGGCCTTTAGAAACCAAACTGCCCGCTTCAGGAAACTCGCTCAGGCGAACCTAGAAGCAAGCCAGGAAGAAATGAAGAGATGGTATGACCAGAACGCCACTCTGGTCGAATTTCAACCTGGGCAGAAAGTGTGGGTAATGGCCCCAGTGGCACCTTGTGCCTTGCAGGACAAGTGGACTGGGCCATATGAGGTAAAGGAGTGCAAAAGTGACGTCACCTACCTGGTGGATTTGCAGGCTCCAAGGAACCCGTTGAGGGTCCTTCACGTGAACCGCCTCAAGCCCCACTTCGAGAGGTCCGAAGTGAGTATGCTCTTGGCGACAGATGATGGGGTGGAAGAGGAGAGCGAGCCTCTCCCTGACCTCCTGTCTACCAAGGAGCATGATGGGTCAGTAGAGGGTGTGATCCTCTCCCCTACTCTGACTCAGGAGCAGCAGGGGGACTGTCGCCAGTTGTTGGGACAGTTCGCCCCACTGTTCTCTCTGACCCCCGGTGTTACTCACTGGTGTACCCATGACGTGGACACTGGTGACAGCCATCCTGTGAAGCACAAGATTTACAGGTTGACTGACCGGGTCAGAGCCAGAATCAAGGAGGAGGTCTCTAAGATGTTGGCGTTAGGGGTGATTGAGCCCTCCCACAGTCCTTGGGCCAGCCCAGTGGTCTTGGTCCCAAAGGCTGCGGCGCCCGGTGCCACTACAGAACTCCGGTTTTGTGTGGACTACCGTGGGCTCAATGCCGTCACCAGGACTGACGCGCACCCCACCCCCAGAGCTGATGAGCTCATTGATCGGTTGGGAGCTGCCCGGTTCCTCAGCACGTTTGATTTAACGTCTGGGTACTGGCAGATTGCCTTAACCGATGGGGCCAAGGAGAGATCAGCATTCTCAACCCCAGAAGGTCATTACCAATTCCGGGTGATGCCCTTTGGGTTGAAGAATGCCCCTGCCACCTTTCAGAGGTTGGTCAATCAGGTGTTGGCCGGGCTGGAGGATTTCAGTGCCGCCTACCTGGATGACATTGCTGTGTTCAGTTCCAGCTGGGAAGAACATTTACAGCACCTTGAGAAAGTGTTGAGGGCTCTGCAAGGTGCAGGCCTCACGATCAAGGCCAGTAAGTGCCAGATCGGGCAGGGTTCTGTGGTGTACTTGGGACACCAGGTAGGAAGCGGCCAGGTGGCGCCCCTACAACCCAAGATTGACACCATTCTGGCTTGGGAGCCCCCAAGACCCAGACAGAGGTGAGAGCCTTCTTAGGTCTCACCGGCTACTACCGGAGATTTGTTAAGGGCTATGGCACCATCGTTGCCCCCTTAACAGAGCTGACCTCTAAGAGGCAGCCCAGGAAAGTGATCTGGACTGAGTCCTGCCAGAAAGCTTTTGATGCCCTGAAGGCAGCCATGTGCACGGCGCCCGTGCTCAAGGCACCTGACTTCTCCAAGGAATTCGTCGTGCAGACTGACGCTTCAGAGCATGGTGTGGGAGCGGTGCTCTCACAACTGAACGAAGAGGGCCTGGATCAGCCTGTAGTCTTCCTTAGCAGGAGACTACTTCCCAGGGAACAGAGGTGGAGTGCCATAGAAAGGGAAGCTTTTGCTGTGGTCTGGGCACTGAAGAAGTTGAGACCATACCTGTTTGGGACTCACTTCCGGGTTCAGACAGACCACAGGCCCCTCAGATGGTTGATGCAAATGAGGGGCGAGAATCCAAAACTGCTGAGGTGGTCCATCTCCCTACAGGGAATGGACTTTACGGTGGAACACCGTCCTGGTACAGAACACGCCAACGCAGATGGTCTGTCCAGGTTCTTCCGCCTTAGTGAGGAGAACTCCAATGGGGTTGGGTAGTTCTCCCTACTTTCAGCTGGAGGGGACATGTGTTAGACTTGGCATCTTTTGGCGTGTTTCCCCTGACTTTTTGCTTTCTGACCTCCCGGTTTTGACTCTGTTTTTGCTGGTGTGATGATTCTGCGCACTTTCCTCACTGCGGTCCAGTGGGAAAGTGCAAGTGCTCCTGTATAAAATGTGTTATGGATTGGTGTTTCCATGATTGGCCTATTTGGTTTATCTGTCAGTCCCTTGTAAAGCGCACTGCGAGTGCCAGGGCCTATAGACCAAATGCTGTTGGTGGGCTGCAGCACTGGATTGTGCCACCCACGCAAACAGCCCGTAAAATGTAACTCGGGCCTGCCATCGCAGAGCCTGTGCGCGCATGGGGCTGCCATGTCGACTTGGCAAGTGCACACACTTGCAAGTCCCTAAACCTTCCCTTTGCTACATGTTAGTCACCCCTAAGGTAGGCCCAAGGTACCCCTGTGGGCAGGGTGCGGTGTAGGCGAAAGGTAGGACATGCCCGGGTGTGTGCGGCATGTCCTGATAGTGAATTACAGCCTAGTACGTTTTTCACTATTGCAAGGCTACCTGTTCCCCCTAGGCCAGAACGGGCAGTTTTGATTATTACAGTTTATAATCCTAACTGACTCCGGGAACATGGTAGAAATTCGAGTTTAGTATGCCTGGACTCAGAATGATAAAATGCATCTTTTAGTGAAGTTGGTTTTAACATTCTGCGTTTGAAAATACCACTTTTAGAAAGTGGGTATTTTCTTGCCTAACCATCCAAGCCTGCCTCTGCGAGGTTGTGTATTCCTTGTCTGGAATGTGAGTGACAGGGGCTGGGGGATGCCAGGAGACAGGGTGAGTCAGCGCAGGGCTGAATAGCCAGATCGACCTGTAGATGGGTGGGAGGGGTCGCACCTGGGCCCTGAATAGGACAGTGCCTTCCCTCCACAATGCTGGCTCCACCTCCTGTGGTGCGTCTGATGTCCCTGGCCTACTCACTGAAAGAAGGGACGGAGACTTGTCAACAAAGTGCTCCAGAACTGGTTTGGACTAGGCGAAGGCCTCTCTGCCTTCAGAGAACAAAGGAATTTGGGATATAAATATTGGGGCCCTGACCCCATGAATTTAGATCTCGCTGGAATCAAGGAACCTGCCAAGACGAAGAGCTGGAAGAGCTGCCAGGAGGAGTACTGCCCCTTTGCTGTGTTGTTGCTTTGTTGGGTTGGCCTGCAGCTGCTGCTTCTGCCTTGGGCAGTGAAAGGACTGGACTGAACTTTCTACAAACTTGTGCTGAGTATCTCCAAGGGCCTGGAACCGAGCTGGCCTCCTGTTAAGAAGTCTCAGGGACTGCAAAGACTTCACAAGCCTCTGGGTACCGCTTCTGGAACGCTGTTTCAGTTGCCACAGAGGAAGGGAACTGCAACCGACTCCGTCAACCGAATCCATCCCTGGCCGGTGACCTGTTTGCACCGCAGACCGCATCGCCCCGCTTCGCATCGCAACCCTGGTCTCACCGTGGGCAACGTCCAACGCCGCCAACATCGAGCCGCTGCTTGCACCGTGACCTGTGGGCACCGCAGTTCGCATCGCATCGCTTCACTGGGCCAGCCGGACCAGACCGACACTGTCGCTGCAACTGGCTCAAGAGTCGAGACCGCACCGCATTTGGGGCACCGCTCGCACGTCTGCGACGCACCGCTCCGACTCGCACCGCTGTCCGACGCCAGCTCCCGCACTCCGGCTAGGTCGCCTGCATCGCAACCTGTCAGCACCGCATCGAGCATCGTCTCGCCCTGCATCGCACGCCTTGGACTCACCGACTCCGTCTGCCCGACGCTCATCGAGCCGCTGCCTGCACCGCATCAAGGGACACCGCACCTTGCATCGCTCCGTCTTGCACTGCAACCGCGACGAACGCCGACCGGCTCGTACACTCCGTACCAGCCACAACGAGAAAAGGTACTGTGACCGAGTCTGTTCATGACTCTGCTGGCCCGTATCGACGCGGTCGGCTGGAACTGTTAGACTCTGTGGTTTTCAGCATCACGGTAGGCTCGGACGGAGCTACCGACTCGTACGAACTTTGCTTTTGTGCTATTCCTGCAAAGAAGAAGTTAACGTATCAAGTATTCATTCGTAAAGTATAGTATTGTGGATTTTTGTCGTAATTGGTCTTGTCTTGAGTATATAAAATATTGGTTATTTTTCTAAACTGGTGTGGTGTCCGTTTGTAGCGCTTACACTGTATTACTGTTGGTTATGTGCAAATGCTTTACACACTGCCTCTGAATTAAGCCTGACTGCTCGTGCCAAGCTACCACGAGGGTGAGCAGGGGTTACTTCACGAGTGTAACAACCCTTACCCTGACTAGGAAGAAGGGTCCCTACTTGGACAAAGGTGCAAGCCCTTGCCAACTAGAGATCCCATTTCTAACAGGCAGTGATTATGCAACGTTTTCAAAGCAAACAGTGTCTGTTTAAATAAACTTTCTTTCACTGCCGTTTTGGTAAATGTTTCTGGTGTGATGCAGAAGCAGGCATTGTTTCTTACTGTTTCAATTAGTTATAAAATAAAGGAGGGATAAAACTGACCCAGCTGGTATTCGAACCCAAAGCCTTTGAATGCTTTCTCTACATTCGGATATAACTCCAAGCCACTATCCATTGCACCAGAGACACAACCTGTTTCAACAAGGTGATCAGAAATTCTCAAATAAAAAGATGAGCTATCAGCTGTTGACCAACTTTATAAAGTTAATCGGATACTATAAGCATGGTTACATTTTTAACATTGAATTGGGGAAAAAATAATCAACATGTCAAACTACATGATACAGTTCGGATAAGTCTTCGTAACTCTTGTCAAATGGTACACAACAGATGGGTATTTGATGACTCAATTAAGACTATTTTTCAATGTCTGTAATGGGACTGCTGATTCATTGGATCCTGAAAAGAGTACACAATTAGAGTACATTTTCTTTAACCAAACTGCCTAAACAGGGACTGGAACCCCAGGCCCTCAGAGTAAATGTCTGATGCTCTACCGACTGAGATATCCAGGATCTGATGCAGCAATTCTCAAAATCACCTTATCAAAATTTGGAAGTGTCCCAACTATCACTATGTTTTTTAAGATGGTTACCTGTATTAAGTACCAAATACGTAGAATATAATAATGAATTGATATTTCAAGCATTTGAAATTTCCTCAGTAAAAGTAACCTTATTTTAAGTCCTGAAATTGCTACTGCCTCATTTTTTTGCTGGCTTCGAATTCATATGTCTTTATTGGCATTGTGAAATTAAGGAAGGGCACAAAATCTTACTTATGAGTAAATTATATTTTCATCAGTACAGCTGACAATTTCCTCTTATGCATAGATTACGCAAATTGAACAGTGTCTGTTTAAAATAGACTTCCTTACACTGGCCTTTTTTGCAAATGATTTTGGTGAAGCAGAAGCATGCATGCATTGTTTACTACTATTTTAAATAGTTATGAAATAACCAGGGATAAAAGTGACTCTGGCGGGATTCGAACCCACAGCCTTTGAATACGTTGTTTACATTCACCTAGAAGTCCAATGCGCTATCCATTGCGCCACAGAGCCAATCTGGTTTAATGAGGTGTGCAGATATTCTGAAATGAAATAATGAGCTATCAGCTGTTGATCAACTTTATAAAGTTAATTGGATACTATAACATGGCTATATTTTGGATATTGAATTGGGGAAAAGATATTCACCGTGTCAAACTACATGATACAGTTG
>CAWUFW010026801.1:0-30782 GCA_963921515.1 Calotriton arnoldi
GGATCACCAATCAGTGGACACATGCCATGGCGGAGGCATGACTGCTAAGTCATACATCACTGTCTCAGTGATGTATGACTTGGCAGCCAGACAACAACACTCTGCACTGTGTCACAATAGTAGGTCATGGGGAATGCAAGTCCTGGAGCTGCACAAGTGCACATGTACATCCCCCCCACAACACATCCTCTTAACCCTCATCTGTCCAGGTCATACCTATTGGACACATGGGAGACCTGTGACACTACCCTCTGAACCTGAGCCCCTCACACTCTGCTGTGAATGGGGAACAGCTGCCTGAACTTCACATTCACATGCCCCAGTCTACATGGGCAGCTGATCAGACACCTATGTGACACACAAGTATCGTCTCCTATGGTCACATCTCCAGTGGCATGCTGAGCCCCTACCAAGAAACTCCCCTGCAGTCCTGGCAACTAATCCACAGCACACTGACACAGAGGCAGACACCTGAGGGCTCAAATCACTGCGCACAATGTGTCAGCTGATACATGGGAGTGGGAGTACAGAGTGTATTGTATGGCCTGGAGTAGGCATGACTGTCCTGCCCCACATGAATGAGGGATGAGCCCTGGACAGTAGGCAGCTGGCTAAGTATGTGTGACACACGTCATATACACACTCCTGGGGCCCAAACATTGTTCCCACCCGCAGCATGGGTGTGTGCCAGATACCCCAGGCACATGTGGTGGAGCAGCTCAGCAATTGGACCACAGATCAAAGTAACACGCTGAAAACATGTCAGAATACAGGCATTATGTAAGCAATGGACCCACCCATGATGCCCACCACAGAGTCAGGGAAACAGATGCTGTTTCCCACCGTGAGTCAAGCAAACTGCAAGGACACAGTCCTACGTGACAGAATTCCCTGCATGTAAGGGCCACACCTGGGTATCAGATGAGGAGTGGGCAGTGCACAATAGAGGGACATGGCTCCTGGACAACATGACTGCTGTACTGTGGCAGTTTAACCAGGCCAGGGGAGGGCACACAGCATGTTAGACAGAGTTCACAGTGCAGTCTTTTACTCACCCCTCCTTGCTGCTGTCTGGCCTTCAGCTGCCCATCCAGGTCTGGAAAGACCACCGCCAGGATCTGGAGCATGTGGGGGTCAGGGTCCGTGTTCCACCCCTCCTGCGAGGAGGCGACAGCTGGACCCGTGCAATCCTCCGGGTCCAGCCCCGAAGGTCCTGCCACCTCTTTTGGCAATTGCGGATCCGGCGCTTGTAGACCCCCACGGACCAGACAGCCCGGACGATGTCCTTCCAGATTTCCTGCTTCCGATGGGCAGTAGCCTGTCAGGATGACAAAGTGATAAGGCCATTACTACACATGCAACAGATCCGTGCATGACACAGTTTAATGTAGATGTCGCAATCACAGGGGCACATGGTGTACACAGCCAGTGCACGGCTGCCCATGGACAGTTTGCCAGACGTCACTACATGGTATCATTGCATGGGGAGTAAAACCCTGTACAGAAGCACTGTCACTGCACCATACCTGTCCAGTGCATGTTGCTACACACTATGGGGGGTGACAACTACTCAGTGACCCTGCTAGCCAGTGGCGTGCAGACCTTCAGCCTTGCCAGTCAGACAATATGCACATTCACAAAGGCAGAGCACATAACACTCACCTGCTCCCCTGGTGTCCCATACAGCTTGCTGTACTGTGGAAGTAGGCTGTCCAGCAGGGCCTGGTTCTCTTCAAGGCTGAAGGCTGGGGCTCTCTCCACAGTACGTGCCATTGCAGGGTCCAGAGGGGCAGAGACAGCAGCAGTGCAGTGGCAGATGTCGTCCTGGAGCATGTGGTGCAGGCAAGTGAGCCCTCAGGGGAACAGCCAGCAATATTTATGTGCTGTAGAGGCAGATACTGTCCCTTGTGTACAAAGTGATAGGTCCAAGTCGTCTGCATCTTCTGAATCTGGCCAATCCATGAAATGGCAGCACCAATACACGCCCACAGCATCCTTCAAATCTCAAAATGCATGACATACATGATTTTGCAACATTGTTGTGGGTGACCAACTGAATTTCCAGCATCAGACTCGTTCGAAATTCGAAAAACGCATCCGTTGCCAGGCAAGGCCATTGTCAATGGGTGCGCACCGATCGGTCCATTGCAGTACAAGGCGTGCAGGGGTACAAGGCGTACACGCACACACACAATGCAATGGGCCGGCCGGGGGCACCGATCGGTCCATTGCGGTACAACGCTTGCAGGGGTACAAGGCGTACACGCACACACACAATGCAATGGGCCAGCCGGGGGCACCGATCAGTCCATTGCGGTACAACGCGTGCAGGGGTACAAGGCGTACACGCACACACACAATGCAATGGGCCGGCCGGGGGCACCGATCGGTCCATTGCGGTACAACGCGTGCAGGGGTACAAGGTGTACACGCACACACACAATGCAATGGGCCGGCCGGGGCACCGATCGGTCCATTGCGGTACAACGCGTGCAGGGGTACAAGGCGTACACGCGACACACACAATGCAATGGGCCGGCCGGGGCACCGATCGGTCCATTGCGGTATAACGCGTGCAGGGGTACAAGGCGTACACGCACACACACAATGCAATGGGCCGGCCGGGGCACCGATCGGTCCATTGCGGTACTAACGCGTGCAGGGGTACAAGGCGTACACGCACACACACAATGCAATGGGCCGGCCGGGGCACCGATCGGTCCATTGCGGTACAATGCGTGCAGGGGTACAAGGCGTACACGCACACACACAATGCAATGGGCCGGCCGGGGGCACCGATCGGTCCATTGCGGTACAACGCGTGCAGGGGTACAAGGCGTACACGCACACACACAATGCAATGGGCCGGCCGGGGGCACCGATCGGTCCATTGCGGTACAACGCGTGCAGGGGTACAAGGCGTACACGCACACACACAATGCAATGGGCCGGCCGGGGGCACCAATCGGTCCATTGCAGTACAACGCGTGCAGGGGTACAAGGCGTACACGCACACACACAATGCAATGGGCCGGCCGGGGGCACCGATCGGTCCATTGCGGTACAACGCGTGCAGGGGTACAAGGCGTACACGCACACACACAATGCAATGGCCAATGTGTGCGCAACGATCGGTCCATTGCTGTCCAACGCATCCCTATTCAAAGTGACTGGCATATGTCACCATACCTGTCTCAGATGAACATATGCCAGCCACAGATCGCTCCCAGGGAGTGAGGGGCACACCTACAACACCACAGCCTGTCCTAACTGTGTCATGAGGCATGTGAGGCTGCATTTCCTATTGTGTGTATGGTGGTGTACATGTTGTCCTGTGGGTGTCACCTGGGGGCACCCACCCCAAGGATGTGCACGTGTTCATGGGGACAGAGTCCTGGGTGTCACGTGTACATGACCACTGTGATGTGCAACTGGTCATATCTGTGCATGTGCCATGGTCACGTATCACAGTGGTGTATGTGCATGTCATGTCACATACCCCGTGAGTCCCATGTGGGACGTTATGTTTGAGCCTAGGGTGTCCCAGTGGCACAATAGTGACGGCCCTCAACAGTCAGTGTGCATGTAGTGCTGACAATGTCTCTGATTTCATGTGCACAATGGGAGACAGTCTCCACATCCACGTTGTGTGTGCATGGACTTTGCTGTTGTGCGTGTGTGTGTCACAGACGTCCATGTCTGTCCTGCCATGGCAAGTGGGACCACTACCTGTGGGGGTCATGGTTGTTTTGCTGTGGTGTATACATGATACTACATGTAATGCCAGTGTCCATGTGGCAATACATGCACCCTGGGAATGTACCTGTAGTTGGGCTGTGGTGCCTGGGGCACGTCTGTCCTCACATGTCACTGTGGGGGGTTATTGTGACACGGCAGCAGGAGATGGGAACTGTGACACGGCCTCATGTTATCCAAAGGGCCAACCTGGGAGTAATTGATGCCACTTGTTGGACCGTGTTGACAGATGTTGGCCATGTATGTACCATACATGTCCTTACGGAACTGCACACTTCATGTAGTTGTGCCTCATAATGACGTATGTTGGGTTATTGGGTGTGTTCAATGCCACATATGTGGGGTGACTGACAATCTTGCTTACTTCTCCTCCGCACTGCAGGGCTCCTGCTGTCCATCGACCATTCCCAGACCTGGCAACGATGGTGGAACGGGACAGCATCCGACGGTACCGCTTCACCAGGCAGCTGATTGAGGATTTGGCAGTGCAGTTGTCCCCACATTTACAGCCTGGCCGGCCGTATCCTACAGCGCTGACCCCCAAGGTGAAGGTGATGGCAACCCTGCACTTCTTTGCCACCGGTACCTTCCAACACACAGTGGCATCTACTGGTGGTATGTCACAGACTATGTTCAGCCGTGTGCTCCGCGATGTTTTGGAGGCGATGTTACTATTCCTGAACCGGTACATCTATTTCCCTGGACTGCGACAACTCACTGACGTGAAGAGTGACTTTTATGCCCTGGGGAGGATGCCGCATGTCATTGGCTCCATTGATGGGACACATGTGGCTTTGGTACCACCACAGGCCCAGGAGCAGGCCTACAGGAACCGCAAGCACTACCACTCGGTCAATGCACTGGTGGTGTGTCTTGCAGACATGACTATCACACACGTGTGTGCCCGTTTCCCTGGTTCTGCACACGATGCCTATGTGATGAGGAGTAGTCGCATCCCCAGGATGATGGCACAGATGCAGAACCAGTGTGCCTGGCTTGTCGGTGTGTACTGACTTTGCGCCATTGTGTGTGATCTGATCTGTAGTATTCCGCCCACTTTTCCAAGTTAGCTAATGTGCACTTGTCTGTCCGTAGGTGACTCGGGATACCCCAACATGCCATGGTTGCTGACACCCCTCAGGAACCCTGTGACACCAGCCCAGATGCGCTACAACGAGGCACATGGTCGGACCAGGAGAGTTATTGAGCGGACATTTGGTCTCCTGAAGAGCCGCTTCCGCTGCCTGGACAAGACTGGAGGATCCCTCCCATATGCCCCTGCTAAAGTGTGCAAGATTATCATCGTCTGCTGCATGCTCCACAACATGGCAGTGCGGAAGAGGTTGCCTCTCATCCAGGATGACGATGACCAACATCCGCCACCTGTGGAGGATCCTGGCCTGGACCACGATACCAGTGACGATGATGATGATGATGATGATGGTGATGTCCGCACACAGCTCATCACCAACTTCTTTAGCTGAATGTGAGTATCCTGAGGTGTTGTGAACAATGATGTGAGTTGGCATGATATGTGTAGGTGATGCTCTGGTGCTGTTGGAGTGTGTCCATGGGCTACTTGACTGGATGTGTGTTGCGATGTATGCTTCCAGGTGGGCTGTACTCCCCAACAGTGTTGACATGCTAACTTGGTTCTGGGTGTGTATCTTGTAACATGTATTGTGCATGAGTTTTGCTGTTCTGTCCTGTACTCCATTGCTTTTGACTGTGTGTCATTTCTGTCCTTCACAGGGTGCTTTCAGATTCCTGTGGTCAACTGTGTCCACCGACAACGTGATTGCACTTCCAGGATGGTAGCTGCTGTGTCCCTACAGGTGATGTGCGCCACACCCATGGACTTCCTTCCTCCTACAGTTGTTGACTGTGTGCCCGCAGCCAGGTGGGATTACGTTGCATCTGTAGTGGTTACGACATGTTGCAACTGTGTAATAAACCTGTGCTTCACTTTGTGCTGTGCGTTGTCTGTGGTCACACATTTGACTGGCATTTGCTTACTGCACCTGTGGGCTACTTGGCTACTACTGGGAATGGGTGTGGTGTCTGTGCATTGCACCGTCTTCCCTGGCAACATCAGTGTAGGCAATGGGTCAGATGGCCTAGGTGTGTATGTGTTGTGTAGCCCTGGTGGTGTGTCTCCCTCATATGTGTCACGTTGCCTTTGCTCACATGCCTGTGTTGTACTTGGTGTTGCAAGACGCATACACAGTGTAATTTTGCAGTTCATCATCCCCGTAACAGCACCCACGTTGGAATCACAGCAGAGGCAAATATGGTGTACTGTGTGTTTATTGTAATACATTTGTGTGAATAGTGCATAGGATGGGTAGTGCTGTACATAAATCTTGCAATCAGAAGTTCCTAGGTGAATTGGAAGTCCTGGTAGACAGAATCCCCAGTATTGGGGCTACAGTTGTCTGTGACATTGGTCCAACTTGGACTCCCCGTGCACTGTGTGGGAGTAGTGTTGCCGTCAACAGGGTGAACAGTCTGAGCACAAGGGGGAACATCCAGAACAGGTTCAGGCTTGCTGGGAGTTGCGCTTGGCCATCGGCCTCTCACTTTCCCCTCCTCGGACGACCCCTCTTCTTGGGGGGTGGGCCCTCACATACAGGCTGCTGCGGTGCAGGGGACTCTCCGCCAGAGTCATCCTCCCTCCCTGTGGCAGTTGCAGTTTGTGCAGCACCAGATGTTGTTGGCACACAGGGAGGTGTGGACTGGTTGCTGTTCATCTGGCGGAGGCATTGTAAAATGTCCCTGTGCACCGCCGTCATCTCATGCAGTGCATCCCACTTGGACTCCACGCGGGACATGTGTGCCTCCACGTGGGACATGTGGGAGTCCAAGCGGGCATGATGGGCAGCCTGCTGCTGTTTCATGTCTGTGAGGAGCCCCACTACCTGGGTGAGGTCTCCGGTGCTGTTCTGGTACGCATCAGCTATGCGTACCAGTTGTGTGTCATCATGCAGACCAGCGACCTCTGCAAGCAGCGACCTCTGTCTCCCACCCCTCCCACCACCCCTGCTGACATGTGCAGTGGCACGCACAGATGACCCTGGTCGACCTTGGAGGTTGGTGGTGGTGGTGGTGTCCATGGCCCCAGGTTGGTCCAGGGTCCCTGTGCTGGTTTTGCTCCTTGTCCTGTCCATGTCGGCAGGGATGGTATTTGTGTTGCCAGTCGTGGTAGGGGTGGGTGCAGGGGGTGCAGCTGGTGGTCCTGCTGGTGCTGCAGCTGGTGGTCCTGCTGGTGCTGCAGCAGGTGGTCCTGCTGGTGCTGCATGATGACTTGCACCAGATGTGCCAGGTTGTTCTTCTTCGTCCGAGGAGGGCAGAGGCTGTGCGACACCAGTGAGCTCCGCATCCTCTTGAGCCTGTGACTGGAACTCCTCAGCGTCTGCTGCTGTGTCCCTGTCATCACCTGTTTTTGGGAGACACACAGAAAGTATGTTATGTTGCTGCAGGCATCAATGGTTGACACACCTGACAGTTGTGACTGTGCCTCTGGGCGCGGGCATGTACATTGCATTGTCCTAAGTCGTCACAGTCAGGGGTTGGGATTGGTATGGCACATAGTCCTGCATTATTTGGTGATTTCGATGTATTTGTTGGTGTGTGAACATGGTCTGCATTGGTTGTGTTTGGTTGACAGCCAGCCCTCCTTCCCACCCACCCAGCCAGCCAGTTATCCCACCACGGAGGGTGCTTGCATTGCAGGGAGTGGAGGTTGTCTCTCAGGATGTCATTCAGTGGTGTGCTGCTGTTTGTTGGTGCACAGTAGCCAGCAGGGCCTTGTGCTCCCCACAGCAGTGTCCAGTGTCAGCCATCTTGTGAGTCCTTTTCCACTCCCTGTGATGTGAGCCTGGTTCAGGGTGGTGTTGATGGGCCAATTGTGAGGGTGAGCATTGTGTGTGACTACCACTCCCATGATGCTATTGCCTCCACCCCCTTCCCAGCATGCCCATCCTTCCTTCCTTTTGAGTGGACTTCAGTGTGTGTTAGTGGGACAGCAACAGCAAGATGTCTGCCAAAGTGGTCCTGTTGTTTGTTGGTGCCCAGTTCCCAGCATGGCCTTGTGCTCCCCCAGTAGTATGCAGTGTCAGCCATCTTGTGAGTCCTTCTCCACTCCCTGCGATGTGAGCATGGTTCAGGGTGGTGTTGATGGGCCAATTGTGAGGGTGAGCATTGTGTGTGACTACCACTCCCATGATGCTATTGCCTCCACCCCCCTTCCCAGCATGCCCATCCTTCCTTCCTTTTGAGTGGACTTCAGTGTGTGTTAGTGGGACAGCAACAGCAAGATGTCTGCCAAAGTGGTCCTGTTGTTTGTTGGTGCCCAGTTCCCAGCATGGCCTTGTGCTCCCCCCAGTAGTATGCAGTGTCAGCCATCTTGTGAGTCCTTTCCCACTCCCTGTGATGTGAGCCTGTTTGATGGTGGTGTTGATGGGCCAATTGTGAGGGTGAGCATTGTGTGTGACTACCACTCCCATGATGCTATTGCCTCCACCCCCCTTCCCAGCATGCCCATCCTTCCTTCCTTTTGAGTGGACTTCAGTGTGTGTTAGTGGGACAGCAACAGCAAGATGTCTGCCAAAGTGGTCCTGTTGTTTGTTGGTGCCCAGTTCCCAGCATGGCCTTGTGCTCCCCCCAGTAGTATGCAGTGTCAGCCATCTTGTGAGTCCTTCTCCACTCCCTGCGATGTGAGCATGGTTCAGGGTGGTGTTGATGGGCCAATTGTGAGGGTGAGCATTGTGTGTGACTACCACTCCCATGATGCTATTGCCTCCACCCCCTTCCCAGCATGCCCATCCTTCCTTCCTTTTGAGTGGACTTCAGTGTGTGTTAGTGGGACAGCAACAGCAAGATGTCTGCCAAAGTGGTCCTGTTGTTTGTTGGTGCCCAGTTCCCAGCATGGCCTTGTGCTCCCCCCAGTAGTATGCAGTGTCAGCCATATTGTGAGTCCTTTCCCACTCCCTGTGATGTGAGCCTGTTTGATGGTGGTGTTGATGGGCCAATTGTGAGGGTGAGCATTGTGTGTGACTACCACTCCCATGATGCTATTGCCTCCACCCCCTTCCCAGCATGCCCATCCTTCCTTCCTTTTGAGTGGACTTCAGTGTGTGTTAGTGGGACAGCAACAGCAAGATGTCTGCCAAAGTGGTCCTGTTGTTTGTTGGTGCCCAGTTCCCAGCATGGCCTTGTGCTCCCCCCAGTAGTATGCAGTGTCAGCCATCTTGTGAGTCCTTTTCCACTCCCTGTGATGTGAGCCTGGTTCAGGGTGGTGTTGGTGGGCCAATTGTGAGGGTGAGCATTGTGTGTGACTACCACTCCCATGATGCTATTGCCTCCACCCCCCTTCCCAGCATGCCCATCCTTCCTTCCTTTTGAGTGGACTTCAGTGTGTGTTAGTGGGACAGCAACAGCAAGATGTCTGCCAAAGTGGTCCTGTTGTTTGTTGGTGCCCAGTTCCCAGCATGGCCTTGTGCTCCCCCAGTAGTATGCAGTGTCAGCCATCTTGTGAGTCCTTTCCCACTCCCTGTGATGTGAGCCTGTTTGATGGTGGTGTTGATGGGCCAATTGTGAGGGTGAGCATTGTGTGTGACTACCACTCCCATGATGCTATTGCCTCCACCCCCTTCCCAGCATGCCCATCCTTCCTTCCTTTTGAGTGGACTTCAGTGTGTGTTAGTGGGACAGCAACAGCAAGATGTCTGCCAAAGTGGTCCTGTTGTTTGTTGGTGCCCAGTTCCCAGCATGGCCTTGTGCTCCCCCCAGTAGTATGCAGTGTCAGCCATCTTGTGAGTCCTTTCCCACTCCCTGTGATGTGAGCCTGTTTGATGGTGGTGTTGATGGGCCAATTGTGAGGGTGAGCATTGTGTGTGACTACTACTCCCATGATGCTATTGCCTCCACCCCCCTTCCCAGCATGCCCATCCTTCCTTCCTTTTGAGTGGACTTCAGTGTGTGTTAGTGGGACAGCAACAGCAAGATGTCTGCCAAAGTGGTCCTGTTGTTTGTTGGTGCCCAGTTCCCAGCATGCCTTGTGCTCCCCCCAGTAGTATGCAGTGTCAGCCATCTTGTGAGTCCTTCTCCACTCCCTGCGATGTGAGCATGGTTCAGGGTGGTGTTGATGGGCCAATTGTGAGGGTGAGCATTGTGTGTGACTACCACTCCCATGATGCTATTGCCTCCACCCCCTTCCCAGCATGCCCATCCTTCCTTCCTTTTGAGTGGACTTCAGTGTGTGTTAGTGGGACAGCAACAGCAAGATGTCTGCCAAAGTGGTCCTGTTGTTTGTTGGTGCCCAGTTCCCAGCATGGCCTTGTGCTCCCCCCAGTAGTATGCAGTGTCAGCCATCTTGTGAGTCCTTTCCCACTCCCTGTGATGTGAGCCTGTTTGATGGTGGTGTTGATGGGCCAATTGTGAGGGTGAGCATGGTGTGTGACTACCACTCCCATGATGCTATTGCCTCCACCCCCCTTCCCAGCATGCCCATCCTTCCTTCCTTTTGAGTTCACTTCAGTGTGTGTTAGTGGGACAGCAACAGCAAGATGTCTACCAAAGTGGTCCTGTTGTTTGTTGGTGCCCAGTTCCCAGCATGGCCTTGTGCTCCCCCCAGTAGTATGCAGTGTCAGCCATCTTGTGAGTCCTTTTCCACTCCCTGTGATGTGAGCCTGGTTCAGGGTGGTGTTGGTGGGCCAATTGTGAGGGTGAGCATTGTGTGTGACTACCACTCCCATGATGCTATTGCCTCCACCCCCCTTCCCAGCATGCCCATGCTTCCTTCCTTTTGACTCTGCTTCCCTGTGGGGTGGGGTGTCTGTGCTGACAAGATGGCTGGGAGTGTTGTCCTGGCAGTTGTTTGGCTAAGAGTCCCAAGAGTGTCCCTGTGCTTCACACAACATAACCCAGGGTGGTGGTTCTTTGTGGGATCTGGAGTTAGGATGGGAGGCATTGCATTGTACCAGGTGGGTTGTGTGGAGTTTGTGTTGAGAGGGGGGTGTGAGGGGAGGTGCTTGTGACTATGGTCAGTGTTGCTAGTCCTCCTTCCCACCCAGCCAGCCAGTTATCCCACCACGGAGGGTGCTTGCATTGCAGGGAGTGGAGGTTGTCTCTCAGGATGTCATTCAGTGGTGTGCTGCTGTTTGTTGGTGCACAGTAGCCAGCAGGGCCTTGTGCTCCCCACAGCAGTGTCCAGTGTCAGCCATCTTGTGAGTCCTTCTCCACTCCCTGTGATGTGCGCATTGTTCATGGTGGTGTTGATGGGCTAGTTGTGTGTGTGCCAATCTGTGTGACTGCGACTCCCATAATGCTATTGGCTACACTGACTTGGCCAGCATACACAGGATTCCTTCCTTTGAGTGGTCTTCAGTGTGTGTTGGTGTTGTTGTGGTGGCTACATGTCTGGATGTGTTTGTTAGTTCTATTTGTGCCGCTGCCTAGCTGTATTTGTAGTTGTGTTTGTACATGTGATGGCACGGTTGGATGTAACTCATTTTAATGGCATGTATTGTGTTTCTCTGACTGACATACACATTTTGGGATGCTTCTGTTGTGGTTGCTGTGTAACTGGTTTGAGTGCATGGTTTGACTCTCCCCTTGACAGTGATGTGTGTGTGTTTTGTGTCAGACTATTGTGTACATTTGTTGTGTACTCACCAGGCTTAGGGATGTCCTCTAGTCCATAGACGCTCACTGGCGGAAGGATGGCCCGCACCTTCTCCTCCCAGGGCCTGAGGTATACTGGCTTGGCAGGAGGGCCGCTGCCAGTGTGCTTGCTGAGCTGATGGTCCTTCTCCAGCAGCTTCTTGACCCTCCTACGCACGTCATACCACCTGTTCTGGATGTCGCTCCTTGTGCGCAGACATGGTGATTGTGCATTCACCCTGTTGACGATCCTCTCCCACATCTTGGTTTTCTGTGCGATGGGGGTCTGTTGGACCAGTGCACCAAACAGCTGTGGCTCTACCCTGAGGATCTCGTCTACCATGACTTCCAATTCACAATCTAGGAACTTCTGATTCTTCTTGGGGGGCATGGTGATGGGTGGTGATGGTGAGTGATGTGTGTGTTGGTGTGCAGGTGAGGGGGGGTGTGTGTGTTTTGCTGGGTGTATGTGAGGTAGGTGTTTGTTGGTGTGCTGATGGTGTGTGGCTTGTGTGAGGGATGGGCTGTGGGTGTGTGGTTGCTGTCTCTTGAGTGCTGGCAGTGGAATGGCATTTGCAAAGGATCATGGTTGTGATTTGTGTCCTTTTTATGGGTGGAGTTGTGGGTGTGTCCTTGTTCTTTTCCCCCCCCCTCCAATATTTATTGGCTTGCTGATTGCTTGTTTGGCCTTTTTTTGTGTGATTTTTACTTTGTACTGTCTGTGCATGTTGGAGATGTTTGAGTGTCCGATTCGGACCCTGCATTTGTCTCGTACGGTGTTCTCCGTTTCGTTCACGCTGTGTTTGTTCAGTTTCCTGTGCTGCGTACGCGTCGGTCGCGCTGTTTTGTGTTGCTTGGGCGGGGTTTGGTATGCGTGTGGGTCGTACGGCTTGTCCTCCGTCCGAGTCGGTCGCTGTTTTCGCGCCTTCCATCGTACTTGGCGTTTTGGAGTTCGCGGGTCCGTTTCGGTTGCATTTGTACCGGGTGCGTGTCGGTCGCTTCTCTTCGCGTGTTTTTCCGGCCGGATTGCTGTTTTCCGGCCGGCTCAGTCGGTCGGCTTGGCTTCCGTACGCGTCGGTCGGATTCTGCTCCATTCGCATCGTACTTGGCGGGTCGAACGCCACAGGTACGTGTCGGTCGGAATTTTTACCGGCTCCGAGTCGGTCGGTCCTTTTTCCGGCCCGAATCGGAATCGACCCCTATGTGTTCATTTTCAAAAAATTGTAATACAATAAAAGCAGGGCGACATTGTCTAATCCCCAGGGATTTTAAAATTGTAACAGTCCACGTTTTCCTTAATTCAGTATAAAACCTGCAAAATAGAACAACATGTATAGTGGATTGTTCTGAGTGGTTATCACAGGGACATAAGTGCATTACTCGTTCATTCATTATTGGGAAACTTACAAGTTTATGAAAGATCCCAAGTCTGAATCTGGTCAATAAAAACCTGTCATAGCCACCAGGTACCATTATTAAATATGGTTGAATACTAAACGTTGTTAAAATCATTTGGTTGGACAGCACAGTGGGCTTTGTGATCTCTGCCGATATTCTGAGTGTGTCTAGTAGCCTAAGGCCCTCTTTTTTTAGCTCTTTTCTTGTGATGGTGGACATGGTGCTAGGCTCAGTGTAATATTCTAAATGGCCAAGGTCACGCATGAAATCCCGGACATACCTTAGCCAAGGGATGGTTAGAGCCCCTTCCAAATTTAAACTGTCCATTAAGATGTCCTGATTAAGCATGGTTTTTGTCGATGACCAGATCCTATGCCATAAAAGAATGGGCTCCATTTTTATAAGGTCTGCAATGTTTGGTATACCCAACTCGGAGTGGCAAACATGCGATGATATGCTGCTCGGGACTGCAAGGATATACCTTAAGAACGCGTTTTCCACTATTTGTGAGGGGTACACATCAACAAAACCCCAGACCCCTGCCCCATACATGGCGATGGAGGCACATTTTGCCTTATAAATCTGTATAAGCTCTACCAGCGGCCTCCTACCCAACTTTCTTGAAAAATTAGCAAGGGCAGCTGTGGTCTTTAAGAACGCACATTTTTCAGCTAGCACCGCTTGGGCCCATGTGTCATTCTGGTCAAAAAGTATACCAAGATATACAAATCTCTTTGTAAACCCTATCTTCTGCTCATCTATATACATATCCCTACACTTCTGACTGCCATGACCACACCTTATTATAAAGGTTTTCGAGGTGTTCACCCTAAGACCAAGGTTGCGCATAAAAGCTGAAAAACTATTTAAAACCCTTTGCAGTCCCACTTGAGTCTGCAATATCAGAACTGCGTCATCCGCATATAGGTGAGCAGGTATTGGGCATCCAACTATTTGGGGGTGGTCTTGGCAGTCTTTGATCAGTGCTTCTCCCAGGCCATTGATATAAATATTAAAAAGAAAGGGGTCTAGCATGCAGCCTTGCCTAATCCCCCTCCTTATTAGGAATGTGGCAGAGCACTCACCATTAATACCGTACTGCACTCTCGCCTTGGCATCACTGTATAACCGTCTGAGAAAGTGGATAATTTGCTTTTCCACTCCCAGGCCCTCAAGGATCTCCCAGAGCTTGCTGTACCTAACACAGTCAAAAGCTGCAGTGAGATCCACGAAAGCTAAAAACAACCTACCCTTCTTTACCCGAGTATACTTCCCTATAATAATAGTTACATTTAAGCTCTGTTCGACGGTCCCTAGGCCCTCGCGAAAATCTTACTGGATGTCAGATAAAACCTTGATGACCTCGGCCCAGTCCTGTAGTCGTTCTAAAATGATTTGACATGTCACTTTTACCAAGGAGTCCAATAATGATATTGGCCTGTAACAGCCTGGATCCTGACTTATCCCCCTTTCTGAAAATGGGCACTATGATTGATTCCGCCCAATTTGTTAAAAAAGGGGAAAAACAGCTTGCAGTGATTACCTGGGTTATTAGCGGGCCCCATAATGTCACATTTGACTTATATAAGTCTACAGGGACCCCATCCGGTCCAGGAGCCTTACCACCCAAGCTTGCTGAAATAGCATGGTTTACTTCATCCAGCGTGAACTGGAGATCAGTATGTTGGGTCAAAGGTACCAGGGCATCATCCCCATAGTGTTGGATGACTGGCGCATCGGCACTCCCATCACCATTATACACCGTGGCGAAATGCTCAATCCATTGTTCTTCTGTTATGGCTATTTCAATTGTCGGACCACCTCCAGGAGTCAAAAAGGGAGATTTCACTGCTTTCCAAAAAGCCAAACTATCTTTCGATAGGGGACATCATGCAGTGATACCCAAGCATAATTTCTCAAGGATGCTTTACGTTCCTTAATTGCTAGCCTATAAGTCCCTCTAGCCTGTCTAATATCACTTGGAGTCTTGTGTATTTTGTGCTTTAAGTCAGCATATGCTTGTGTGCACTTAGAATCAAACCACCCCTGTTGGTTCCCTTTTTTGCTGTTCTGTACAAACAGGGCCTCCTTTATAGCTCCCGATATTTTTTGAAAGGAGAATAGAACACTATCAGGTGAAGCTATTTGACTCAAACAGACAATGAAAGCTAATTTACACCTATTTTTCACTTGTTTTGAGATTTCTAGGGGGTCCACCTTCGACCAGAGCAGAGAGTAACCATTTGTCTTGTTAATAGTTAGATTTTGTGAAATGTGATCAGTTTCATCCCGTTTACCAGATGGTCTTATCGGCAATAAGACAGTAGTGCTCAATGGAAAATTGCCACTCAATGAGTTATCATGTGTGGTAAATGATTGAACTCTGCATGCGTGGCTATTTGACAGCAATATGTAGTCTATGGTGGTAAGGGAACCTCTACCATTAAAAGAGTAGGCGTAACACATAGCTCATTCGCAAACCCAAAGTCAAGACCAAACATCACTTCGTTATATAGTTCTCCCAATTTTGAGTGTCGAAAATGAGTATTGCTAGTCCCTTCTTCATTTATAAATCCACATAGTTTGCCATCAGAACATAAAGCACAATTAAAATCCCATCCCAGGATTATAAATACGTCCTTGGCATTATCATTGATCCACGTGAATTAAAATCAGTTGGTAATAAGTCTCTTCTGTATGCAACTCTATTTTTTTTACATTCAACCTGTTAGAAATTAGGTGCATAACTCTCCCGTTGCCCTTTCACAAACCACCTCGACGGCTGCAGTGTGAAAAGTTTTAAAACCATTAATGTGTATTATGTCCTTTATCCATGTTTCCTGAAAACACATTATATTGAAATGCGATATAAAGTCTCACCATGAGGGGTTAATCAACTTAGATCGTAATCCTGAAATGTTCCAGAAAACCAGGTTACAGGTGACACTGTGGGTGTTACGAGGGCCTTATTGATGCAATATTATTAGGAATTGATTTGCAGTTAGTAACTAATGAGCTTGTGGGTTTAATGGGTTTAGGGCACACATTTAGATTACTGGTACCCAATAACTCTTCTCTCAGCTTAGGGTGAGCCGGTAATAAAGGGCAGTTATTTATTTCTTTTTGCGCATAGTCAGGAGTGGTTCTACCTTTGAGTAATTTTTCGGGTCTATTGCTGCTACAGTCATCCTCATGAGTAGGATAAGGGTCTCTAGATTGAATTAGTCAGTCTATGTCTTCTAGGGTGTTAGAAAGTATCAAAACGGTTAGTAACTGGGACCCTATACCTGTACTGCATGTTACCTTGATGGTTCTCCTCCACTCGTTTGGTCCATAGAACCTTTGGTGGTTGGTAAAAATACCCTTGGGGTAAGATATTAACTCCCTGTGTCATAATAGAATCATTGCCAGCCCTATCAAGGATGGACTGCACCAAGTTCGGGGACCTAAAAGTTAAAACCACACAATCACCTGCTAGAAACTTATTTGTTTTGCCGACCCATCCTATTCTTCTAGCCATTTTGAATTCCGAGAAGAGAGTATTAGTTAGGCCAGTTCTGGTGCTCAACAGGTGTAGTGACTTATTCCTCAGAGTTGTCCAGTGTTCGAGGGCATGGGGAGGTAGGGGAGGAACATTTGCAAACACAATCGCAAAGGGGGTTACTTCTGGTGGAAGATGCAGGGTCTGGTTTGGATTTGTAATATGGCTCGGGTTAGACCTTCGAAGGTTCTATGTGTTAATATCTCTCCCTACATCACCCGACGTACGTATCCCTATAATTGGTGTGGGCCTATTGAAGGTGTTAACAGCCTGTATACCTGAAGTACTTGGACCTACTGTGCAATGCAAATGTCCAGTGTATTCTGAGGATTCTAAGAGTTGTTGGGGGGGTCAAGCTAGAGCTAAAGTTTCAGCAGTGCTATCATTAGTGCGTGCGTAGTGTATTTGGCCACGCTCAGTATTAGTTACAGTTGGATGAGCCCCAGTTCCTAGCCCCCGGTTTACCAAAGGTCCAGAACCTCTACCAGTATATGTGTTCTCGGAGACTGGACAAATATTTATAACCAGCCCCTCCAATTTAGCGAGTCTGTCTTCAGTTTTTGTGACAGTGGGTCAATTAGAACAGATACCATAGTTTCAAGCCTTTTCCAAAAGTCCTCCACGTTCATCCTTGGAGGTAATCTGGCGGATTCATTAATCTTCGGCGCTAAGCCGGACCCCAGTTCACTCTCCGTCTCCGTTTATAGCTTCGCTGCTCGTTAATATTACAGATTTTTGTTTATATTTCTGAGGACCCCGACCCTTTCTCTTTTTGGGTGGAGGCTCACTATTACTGTCTCGTCTTGTTTTAGCCTTCTGGCCCTGTGTAATTATATTTGGCCTGCGTGCTAACTCACGGGGTGGAGAAATTTCAAGATCTGGCACCGTATGTTGTAATTGTAAGGCATGAGGAGAAGGATCTTGAGTTTTATTACCAGAGGAGTGTCCAACAGGTGAAGACCGTTTCTGTGTAATCTGGGGCTCCATTGAGAGCCGACGCTCTGTTAACTCTATCTCATGTATGAGGGCTGACTCAGCCCTCAAAAGAAATGCATCAAGCGTCCCCACAACTCCCGGGCCCCGCTGATCATTAATAGTCTTATGTTTACTCATTTTCGCACCCCCTAGTAATAATGTTATTAAGTTGCACAGTACCTCAAACAATGGTGCTCAGTAAGCCCGGGGTCCAGGTGTTAGCGGGGTGGCCCAGCCCAGCCTCCTCCGGTCTCGGATGGGCGCAGACGAGCCCGCCCTTGGCCCGGGAGTGGCCCGGGCACGCCCGGGCACGTCCTGCTGTAATTGTGTAATTAAGTTTAGGTGTGTGTTGTCGTGTTTATAGGTGTAAAGGGTGGCAAGTAATTCATTTTTAATTTATGAATTAATAATTGTTAATTAATTTTAATTAATTAATTGGTAATTAATTATGGTAACTGTGTAATTATTTTAGGTGTGTGTTGTGGTGTTTATAGGAGTAAAGGGTGGGAAATAATTTGTGTTTAATTAATTATTATATAGTTGTTAATTCATGTTAATTATTTGATAAATTTTGGGTAATTTAAATTTTTTTGTGTGTTGTTTTTACTTTTAAAGGGGTAAAGGGTGAGTATTAAATGAATTGTAAATGAATTTTAATTACTTTAATATTAGTTGTTAATAGTAATAGTTTTTAATTTAAATAGTTTTAATTGTGTTTTATTATTTTATAGCTTAATTTAGGTGTGTGTTGTGGATATTATAGTGTTAAAGTGTGTGTAGTTGATTAATGTTTATTATTTTTTTACTAATAAAATTTATTAATTGATTATTAATTATGTTAATTATGGAAGTAAACTGTTAAAGTGTTTTGTTTTTGGTGTGGTGTTATAGGGTAGGAAATAAAATAAATACTTTTAAGTATTGATTAATTTTTTTGTTTGTAAATATTTTCCAGTTTAAAACAATTATTATTTTTTATTTTATATAATATATGTGATTTTTTGTTATATGTAATTAATATTATTTTTTTTATTATAAATTAATGTATTTTATTTTTCATTTTTTAAATATTGTTTATTTATTTTTATGATTTTATTTTATTTTTTATTTTTTATTTTACTGTTTTACAGTGTGAATAGTAATTTTTGTCTCTCCACCATCCAACACTTTTCCTAATGTTGGACTCACTGGAGTGGGAATAGTAATTTTACTTCTCCGCTATCCAGCACTTTCCCTACTGTTGCACTCACTGGAGTGGGAATAGTAATTTTTACCCCTCCGCTATCCAACACTTTCCCTACTGTTGCACTCACTGGAGTTGGAATAGTAATTTCTACCCCTCCTCTATCCAACACTTTCCCTACTGTTGCACTCACTGGAGTGGGAATACATTTTTTTACCCCTCCGCTATATCCAACTGTTGCATTCAGTGGAGTGGGAACAGTCATTTTTACCCCTCTGCTATTAAGCACTTTCCCTTCTGTTGCACTCACTGGAGTGTGAATATTAATTTTTACCCCTCCGCTATCCAACACTTTCCCTACTGTTGCACTCACTGGAGTGGGAATAAACATTTTTACCTCTCCACTATTCAGCACTTATCCAACTGTTGCATTCAGTGAAGTGGGAATAGTAATTTTTACCCCTCCGTTATCCAACACTTTCTCTACTGTTGCACTCTTTGGAGTAGGAATAGTAATTTTTACCCCTCCTCTATCCAAAAGTTTCCTTACTGTTGCACTCACTAGAGTTGGAATAGTGATTTTTACCCCTCCGCTATCCAACACTTTCCCTACTGTTGCACTCACTGGAGTTGGAATAGTAATTTTTACCCCTCCGCTATCAGCACTTTCCCTACTGTTGCACTCACTGGGGTTGGAATAGTAATTTTTTACCCCTCCACTATCCAACACTTTCCCTACTGTTACACTCAGTGGAGTGGGAATAGTCATTTTTACCCCTCCGCGATCCAACACTTTCCCTACTGTTGCACTCACTGGAGTGAGATTAAATTTTTGTACCCCTCCGCTATCCAGCACTTATGCAACTGTTGCATTCAGTGGAGTGGGAAAAGTCATTTTTACTCCTCTGCTATCCAACACTTTATCTAATGTTGCACTCTTTGGAGTGAGAATAGTAATTTTTACCCCTCCACTATCCAACAGTTTCCTTACTGTTGCACTCTTTGGAGTAGGAATCGTAATTTTTGCCCCTCCACTATCTAACACTTTCACTACTGTTGCTCTCACTAGAGTGGGAATAGTGATTTTTACCCCTCCTCTGTCCAACACTTTCTCTACTGTTGCACTCTTAGGAGTGGGAATAGTAATTTTTACCCCTCCGATATCCAACACTTTCCCTAATGTTGCACTCACCGGTGTGGGAATATATTTTTTATCCCTCCGCTATCTAGCCCTTATCGTATTGTTGCATTCAGTGGAGTGGGAATAGTAATTTTTACCCCTCCGCTATCCAACGCTTTCTTTAGTGTTGCACACTTTGGGGTGGGAATAATAATTTTTACCCCTCCGCTATCCAACACTTTCCCTAATGTTGCACTCACTGGAGTGGGAATAGTAATTTTTTCCTCTCAGCTATCCAGCACTTATCCAACAGTTGAATTCAGTGGAGTGGGAATAGTCATTTTTACCCCTCCGCTATCCAATACTTTATCTACTGTTGCACTCTTTGTAGTGGGAATAGTCATTTTTACCCCTCTGCTATGCGACACTTTCTCTATTGTTGCACTCTTTGGAGTGGGAATAGTCATTTTTACCCCTCCGCTATCCAACACTTTCTCTACTGTTGCACACTTTGGAGTGGGAATAGTAATTTTTACCCCTCATCTATCCAACACTTTTCCTACTGTTGACCTCTGGAGTGGGAATACATTTTTTACTGCTCCGCTATCTAGCACTTATCCTTCTGTTTCATTCAGTGGAGTAGGAATAGTAATTTTTAACCCTCCCCTATCCAACACTTTCCCTACTGTTGCACTCACCGGAGTGGAAATAAAATGTTTAACGCTTCCGCTATATAGCACTTATCCTACTGTTGCATTCAGTGGAGTGGGAATAGTAATTTTTACCCCTCCGCTATCCAACACTTACTCTACTGTTGCACTCACTGGAGTGGGAATAGTTATATTGACCACTTTGCTATCCAACATTTTCCCTACTGTTGCATTGATTGTATTTTGAAATTTAAGTTTAAATATATTTTAATAGTTTCATGTTTTAATTGATTAGATTTTTTTTATATATTTTAAATCATTAAAATATATCTTATTTTTTATATTATTTTAAACTTTTAATATAAATGAAAAAGATTAGTTTATTAATTGTTTTACAGTAAATATATATGTATAAATTATTATGTTTGTGTGTTCATCTTTTTTTAAGTTTGTGTTATTTTATTAAAATGTATATAAAATGTATTTAATTTTCTTAAAATTATATTTAATATTTTATATTTATATAAAAGTCAATATTTTATACATCTATGGGCCATATGTATCATTTCAAATTGCGATCGCAAACGCCGAAATTCACAGAATTTCAGCGTTTGCGATCGCAATTCGGCTTTGTGGTATGTATGAAGGCAAAAGTGCCTCGCAAAATAAGGAATCGCAAAATTTGCGATTCCCTATTTTGCAAATGCATTTAAGGAAAAAAAGTCCAATTTGACCATAAGGAATCGCAAATTGCCACCAACTTCAAGTTGGTGGTAATATGCAAATTCTTTGAAAAATGCACTTTTTTGCATTTTTCAAAGTGCCATGTGGCGCACATACATGCTTATTTCAGGGGTGCAACAGGGTGTCCTTTGGATTCTCAATTTGCGATTCTCTAATTGCTAATCGCAAATTGAGAATGTCCTCCCATTCATTCCTATGGGCCTCCAGGCCCATAGGAATGAATGGGGAGGGTTTCCTAATTGCGAATCGCAATTTGCGATTCGCAATTAAGGAATATGTAGGATTCGCAAATTTGTTTGCGAATCCTACATACATCTAGTTTGCGATTCTCAAATAGCGATTCTCAAAAATTCGCAATTTGAGAATCGCAAACGCTTGCGATGATACATATGGCCCTATATTTTTTAAATCAATATTTTTTAGTCTATAGTTTTTAACTTACCTGTTTAAGTATAGGAGCCAATATTTTTGTTGTCTATATTTTTTTCTCTATATTTTTAACATCAATATTTTTTACATCGATGTTGTGTCAGTGAACCTACTGGCAGGGAGTCTTTGGGGTAGATGCAAGACTTTTCCGAAAAAATGGCTTTGCTAGTTTGCAAAGATGTCTGGAAGTAGTATCCCCCGATGCCTGTCCCATTAGTGGTAGTCAAATACATTTGGCTTTATAGATGATGAGTATTGCCTTGAGGGGGGACAAACCCAATTTCTTCACAAACTTAAATATGGATGCCCTATTCTGCTCGAAATGTGTGCATCTCACATTGATAAGGTGTTTTCAGGGGCAGTTGTTAGTGAAAGGGATCCCAAGATAAGTGGAGTTCGGGACTGTCTGTATTTTACATCCATTAAGCTGAAAGGGATTCACCTTCCTCTCAGGGCAGCCCCATATCAAGGTATACAATTTGGACCTATTTGTGTGTAGCACCAGACTATCCATATAACCCACAAAGCTGTTCAACAGTCCCTTTAGGCCGACCTCAGTCTTAGACACATGTACATAGTCTTCGGCATGCATGAGGGCAGGCAGGTCTTTAGTGCCAGCCATAGGGGGATTGCAAACCACCTCTGACAGGGTGGACTCCAGGTCCTTGATATAAAGACTAAACAGAAATGAGGCAAGTACACATCCCTGCCTTTTGCCCTGACCGATCTTAATGGGTGATGTACATTCTCCATTGGGCCCCTATCTGACATGCTCACCACGTCACCATGTAGTCTAGATAATATATGCACAATCCTAGTGTCTGTGCCAATAGCCAACATTTTGGACCGAAGCCTACCTCTGTCAACATTGGCAAAGACTGAGCTAAGGTCCATAAATGCTAGATGTAGGCACCCATCTCTGATCTGGACGTACTTGCTGGTCAAGAGATGAAGGTTAATACACTGGTCTATAGTCCTTAGGCCTCTCCTAAACCCATATTGTGCTGGTGTTAGAATCCCCTTCTCTTGTGCCCAGGTCTCAAGGCGGTCGAGCAGGATCCTGCCCATCACCTTGGGTGTAGAGTCATGAGTAATATTGGGCATTAGCAGCAAGGGTCTCCACTATCCCCCTTTTAAAGATAGGGACAATGACGGCCTTAGACCAGGACTTGGGTGGGCCACAAATGATGGCACAATTCAGGGCATTAAGTAACCGTGGCGCCCATAGGTCCATATTGCTTTTGAAGAGGTCAATAGGGACTCCATCCGTCCAGGAGCATTATTGCTCGGCCACCCCCTCACCGCCAAAATAACCTCATCTGAGGGAATCTGCAGTTGTTCACGACCCTCAGGAATGGTAGCGATCCACTGCGCTATGATCTACAGCAATTGAGAATCTGGGTGCAAATGCTTTTTTGGGGAGAACAAAGCGTTTTTAGTTACATTAGCCCTTTCAAGTTGTTCCCATGCCTTCCTCCTAATATATTCCTTCCTTGTCCTACTTGCTGCTTTGTAATGGCATCTATAGCATTGTACCTCATGGTCCCAAGTGCTTTCTTCAAGGTGGTTTTTGGTAGGCTGTGTGCGTTTAAGCAGGTTTTATCGAACCACTTCTTTTACCTAGGCGCGTTGGATGAGATGGAGGCTGTCAAGAATTCCAAGGCGCGCTGACATATACCCACATACGCCTCCAGAGTAACTGTTGGGATGGTATCACTGTCAAGACAAGCCATGAAGTGCTCAATATTGTCGCACACCAGGCATCGAACATATAGGAAAGGTTAATGCTAAGACCATTTCCTAAAAAAAATCTATAGGCACTTTAAGGGCACTCATGACTCTAACAGTATGCCTGATCCTCCACAAAACCGTTGCAGATTGACTTGTCCTGAGAGAAGTTTTGGAAAATTATGTTAACATGGTGTGTTTTCCATCATAGTTTCTTAAAAAGCTATAGGGGGTACAGGGACTACATAACATGCATCTGATCTACTCATCACCATAACATCTGGCTAGAATGCTGCCATTCATTTCTTTCCAATCCTTAAAAATAGATTCTAAATCATATTTCTATGAAGGGCCATGGTTGAAATGGTTGAAAAAATAAAAAATGTACTGCTCTTGCAATCTCGGGCCTAAATAGCCAGGCAGGCTCAGCAGCGCTGTTGCTCAGGTTAAAAATAATTTACAGGTTCATACAGCAGGCGGGTTAAACTAATAATACAGATTAGGTCTCCAGACAGCACTAACCAATCAGTTTCTCCCTAAACATCAGCTTTTCAGTTTATTAAAACTCACATATTATGTTATCAAATAAAATCTATTCATTTTGGCAAAATACGCTCAATTCTCCCCAACAATAACTTATTTTCAAGAAAATTGCACAGCTTTTTGTCCTGGAAAAACAGTTTTTCATCTTAAGCGAATACATGTTTGGTGACTCAACGTTAATATTTTCCTGTACTGGTGGCAGCTGCAGACCAGAGTGAGGGGCGCTCCCCTAACTGTGGTCTTTTATTTCATTTGAGAGGAAAAAGCGTGTTTGAGCAGTCGGTCTTAAAGAGTTTCTTGGACAGGGCAGCTTGTCTTCCATCCTTGAACCATCCCAGAGCCTCTAGCCCTATCACCTTAGCAAACATATACCAAATGTTTTGGTACATTAATTGGCAGATTGTTAGAATATGATCTCCTCTGAGGTTCACGGTTGTTGCATAAAAGTAGGGTAGCCTTTGCAGACAACCGAGCCCTTCATTTGGAAGACTCTGTGCGAGGTAGAGGCAACACTGAATGCCATCCTACATTTTATACTAATTAGAAAGAAGGGATAGAGCTTCCTTGGCTATCTGGAGTATATCAGAGTTTATGCAGCATTAATCAAGGCTGTATTTTCTTAAATCCTAGCAAAGCCGAAACTCTGCACAAAAAGAACTCAGAAGCACACTCTATTTGTTATACAGCACAGAAAGAATTGCGCTGGAATTGAAGAAACCCTCTGTTTCTAGTTATATATCTCTTGAGCGGCACTGCTACCCTCTACCAAATTATCTTATTTTACCTATGAGTTACTGGGAAAGGTGCCTCCTATTTCGCTTGAGAGCAGGGACAGTTACATTTGCATTGTGTTTCCCTCTTGGTTACCATTCGAAGCTTGATTTAGAACCCTGCCCATGTGACGGGGTTAGTGGACAATCAACCCTACATTTTTTGCTCTTCTGTAAATATTACATGAAATACAGCAAGGGGCTTCTTTACCCTTATTTTAATAGGAGCAGGCCTATTAGCTTGGATTCTGCCTATTAGCTTGGATTCTGCCTATTTAAGTATGCTTGCCTTGACTGATGAAGAGCTTGTTTTTCGTTTAAGCACATTTTTGAGAATTGCTACTCGGGCACGTAAGACAATGCTCAACCCTTGAGTTTTTAAGTCATGAATGGATAAGCTTGTAATTGTTGATAATGAATTTCCCATTTTATTTACAACCTAAATCTGTGACATTGTGTTTTATAACTGTAAATTCCTATTAGCATTTATTGTTACTCTTCTTTTGTTTTTAATACTTCTTTTATCATACTGCACTTTTATGGATACAATGTTTATCCGAATAAAGTTTGTGAACTGAACTGAGAAATCAAGGCAGTAGCTTGAAAGTGGCTGATAGCAGTACTGGGATGTTCACTCATTCATATTTTGAAAGTGTCTGGCTTTGGCCAAAATATTGTATTACCCTTGTAGTCTAGCATTCCCAGTTGGCCAGCTGTTGCTGGTGGGCCTGTGAGTGAAACTTCAGAGCCCAATATTTTGGGTACCAGTTGTCAAGGCCAAAAAAGTATTTTGTCTGTTGGTCTGTAGGGGTTTATGGCATCCTTCTGGATAGGCTCTGTGGCTTTTCAAGGCATGAGAACGTGAACTCAGAAAAAAGGACTCGTACATCTCTTGTTCACGTCTTGCAGGGAGTTTTGTACTTCTAAACTTCTAAAACCTTTACAACATCCTTTGTGTGATAAAACCAAATCCCACCAAGGGAAATAACTCAATACCTAGGCCTTATTCCCAGCATCCTGGAGGTAGGTAAGACTCTGGTCTTACCTACCTCCCCTTGTCAGGGGAAGGACAAACAGGGTTAGTTACAGTTTGAGGAGGAGGAACATCCCACCAAAAATTGGCAGATGTCCTAGCTATCTTATCTACCTTAAATATGAATGTAAACATCTAAATATATATGTATATACATCTAGGACAATTTTTGGCGAATGCCTTGCATCTGCCAAACTCTAAATAATTCTCGGTTTCCATGCAACAAGCTCTCCAGGCAGAGAAGCTATTCTCGAGTTCATCATGTGGACCACTGGAGCACCTCTACGGCCTTCACTTTACTTTATTCAGGCAGCATCGGGGTGTATGGTGCAGGGGGCAGACACCCCTGGAATCTTCACTTGGTGCCTCAAGTTCTGGATATTCCTGTCACTAGTCGGATACGTTTTTGCCAGCGCTGCATTCTATGCCTCCGTGACTCACAAGGATCTTGTCCAAAAGTCCTCTGATGTGCAGTGACCCATACTATGCAAATCCTAATGGACATATACACAGACACACAGGAGCCAATGCACATAGCTCTCTCTGTGCTGAAGCCATTCACCACTCACTTTGCCATTCATGACTTGCAAACTAACGGTTTTGGTAATGCACGCAATTCTGAACTGATGGGTGCTGTACCAGCCATTGTGGCAGAAACTGACATTCACAAGCACATGCACACACACACCCCGACACTCATGTGCACCTACACACACATGCCCACATACAAAACATGTTTTTGCAAAAGTGCACATTGCCACTAAATAACAGATGTTTATTGTTAACAAATCAATGATACAGATTTTATCAAGGTCCAGCGTAATTTTTAATTACGCTGGAGTAATCGTTGTAATCTCTGTAATTCTTATTTACTCTTTTGATGTGAAATTATCATTTATAAACACTTTGGCACCAAAAACCTACAGCAGTAGCACAGGAACAACAAATGTACAGAGCACGAGCGGCTGTTGACTGCTGCCATTTGTCTGCTTCTGTTCTTAGGGCAAAATGCATCCTAGGCTCCATTTTGGGTACCAGGGTGCAATTTGCACAAAGAAAGTAGCGCTAAATGCTGGGTCATGTTCCTTGCATAGTATCACATAATTTTGCTGTCATTTTGCATTATTTAGTTACAGAAAGTTACACAAGTTCCCACCCCATCCACCTTTAAAGGATGAAAGGCTAAGAGAAGTTTCTGATATTCAGATTTCTGCACACACTAGTGACGCCCTGCACATGCAAAAACACATGTGCACGTATACATTCATGTCCACATGTAAACACAATCATGTCCACACACACACTCTTTTTTTTTTAATTTCTTTTTATTGAGCAGAATATGAAAATATAGAATGAAGCAGTCAATCATAAGTATAAATATATATACTAATACAGTTAATACAGTTGATGCAGTGCAATACAGACATTGCCAGTTAATACATTTCAAGGGGAAAATCATATAAACTAAAATGCACCTGCTAAAGTGCTATTAATCCACCAGATATAATATCTAAAGGTCATTTTAACATTAGAAGATGATACAAGACATACTAAAAAATACAATAGAGGGTATATTACCCCTAAACCTCCTTACTCATTTAAGAAAACATTTCTTATAAACTAGAAGTACAAGTACTGTTGGTGTGATAAGATGTAATACAATGGAAGATATATTACGGCTAAACCTCCTTTCTCATTTAAGCGGAATTCAATGCATATAAAACAACTCATGCTAAACAAATCTTACCAAAAGGCAAGCACATTAAAAAATAAAATACAAGTGCAAGTACCAAAGTACCTGTCCCTGAAGAGCCCTCTCCATTTGATCAAAAAATTCCCAAACTAAAACAAATTTCCTAACAGCTCCTACTCTTTTCGCATATACCTCTTCATATCCTCTTACACGTTTCATTTTCTTGTACCACTCTATAAAGGTCGGAGTTTTTGTACTCTTCCAATTCTGTAAAATCAGTGAACGTGCCACCAGGAAGGAGATTGATAAAAACATTCCCCCCCCTCTTGTAAAAACCTGATTTGGGCTTAGTTTTAATAGACCAAACAATGCCACCTCCGGCTCCGGTTGTATATTGCTTCCAAGGGTGCGGCTAAGCTCAGCACACAGTTCCGCCCAAAACTGACTCAACCTTGGACAAGTGCAGGCAATATGTAGCCAGCCGCCCTCACCAACCTGGTGGCAACGAAAACACTTATTTTCAACTTCGGGATATATTTTGTGCAAGGCATATGGGGTGTAGTAGGCCATCCATTGAGACAGGAATGCCATCCTTTTAAAATTTGCAGCCCTGAGTAACTTATTACCGTACTGAGAGATGACTTGCCATTCTCTGATTGAGAAGTTGCAGGACACTTCATTTTTATTTTTCAAGAAAATTAGTAACGACAGAGGGATCCCCTTGATTTTGGAAAACTCTATACCAGTTCCCTATACCTCGCAGTTTAGTTCTGAACACGGTAGCAAGGACCGATGAGGTACCTATATTGCCTGGAGATATATATTTGTTTATCAAGGATCTAACCTGAAGGAAACTAAAAAGAGTAACCTACTCTGAATGCCGCATTTAGCCTGAACCTCCTCCCAGGTAGCACATCTACCTCCTATTATGAAATGACCTAGGGGCACATTACGATACCCGGCGTAAAAAAATCCGCCAGGCATGGAAGCGGCAAAAATCCGCCCGCACACACCGCCTGAACACCGACCACGCCATTATGAGTACACAAACTGAAAACCGCCATCGGCGGAAAAATCATACAAAATACCGCCCGCCATCGTCCGAGTCGGAGTCAAACCGACCGCCACGGACGGAAACACGCACGACAACACAAAACCGCCCGCACACACGGCCGACACACCGCACGTGAAATTACGATCGCACCGCCATGAGCGCGGAAAAACAACAAATATACCGCCCGCCAGCGCAAACAACGCCGATGAGAATCGACACGGCAGAAGCCATGGCGCCCACGTACCTGCACAGAAACCATCCGCACACAAAACCAATAGCACACAACATGGCCAACAAGTCCACACAGCAAGGCACGCACAAATACACAAGCACAGTACACATCCCGAAAACACCCCCGGACAAACAAAAATACAAAGGCCAGAACCCCAGACACAACATACCTGAAAACAACAGACCATGAGGACACACCCACATAGGTGAGTACAAAAGCAGCACTCCCACAGACCACAACCCCTTGCTACATTGCAAACCAGAGAGGAGAGGAGAGGACACAGTGACACAGCAAGGACAGCAGCACACCACAGAAACGCACACATCACAACCACCACCACCACCACCACCAAACACCGGCACCACAAACCCCCTGCACATTACACAACACACACCGCACCAGCACCACAAACACCATGGCACCACAAAGGATGCCCAAGTTCACGCCCATGGAGCTGACGGTCATGGTCGACGAGATCATCAAGGTGTACCCACAAATCTATGGGAACATGGTCCAGCACACACCACTAGCCACCAGAAACAGAATGTGGACCCGGATCGTAGACCAGGTCAATGCAGTCGGGACCCTGCCCAGGAACAGAACCGAGATAAACAAACGTTGGAATGACGTAAAGAGCCTGGTCAAGAAGAAGGAGGGCAAAAACAGAGAGCTGGCTGCCGTCACTGGCGGAGGGAATCCCGCGCTCTTTAAGACCTTCAAAGCGTGGGAGGAGAAGGTGCGAGTCGTAATCCATCCGGAGATCCTCGCCGGATTAGCAGGGGAGTGGAGGCTGGTAAGTACAAACTAATGTATACCAGCACACCGCTATGTACACACATGCGCAACCACCATGCCACAGCTCCCAGGGACAAACACCCCCATGTCCAGCACACAATACACAACACATCACACGCACATGCAACAGACACTACCACACACAGGCCAAACCGAACAACTGTAAGATGCGTGGGGACATGTGTACACTAAGCCAGCCACGTAACCACCAACAGGTCCCCAAATATGCCAGAAGCGCCACAACGAGCACCCACCACACCCATGTGTCCGCCACAGCTGCACTAACCGACAAGTAACAGGTAAGTGGCAGGAACACAAAGTGCAGTGGGTCGGAGGGGGGACAGCTGAAGTACAACACCCACCAGGCCCCCACTCCCACAGACCAGCAAGGTGGAGCACTCCCCACACCCATGTGTCAGGCACAGCTGCACCAACCGACAAGTAACAGGTAAGTGGCAGGAACACAAAGTGCAGTGGGTCAGAGGGGGACAGCTGAAGTACAACACCCACCAGGCCCCCACTCCCACAGACCAGCAAGGTGGAGCACTCCCCACACCCATGTGTCAGGCACAGCTGCACCAACCGACAAGTAACAGGTAAGTGGCAGGAACACAAAGTGCAGTGGGTGGGACGGTGGACAGCCCAAGTACAACACACACCAGGCCCCAGTCCCACAGCACAGCAAGGAGGAGCATCCCCCACACCCACGTGTCAGCCACCGCAGTGCACAACGACAGCCGAAAGGCAGACATCACGGTCCACAGCAATCGGTGTCAGTGGGTGTACAGCCACCCCCACGACCCACTACACCCCCTCACCCCCACAGACCTGCAACATGGAGCACCCCCCGCTAAGAGCCATGTGGCATCCAGTACAGTGCACGCACAAACAACTTGCAGGTGGGAAACTGGACAGGGCTGGATTACTGGAGGCATGAGGACCATAACACCACCAACACATGGGACATGTCACGTAGCACACGAACACGCAGCACCGCCCACCGTCACGAACAAGTGAACAATGTGCACACGGACATGAACAGCAGACTCACACCCCACATGACCCATCACAGACATAGCAACACCCAAGGAGCCACGTCTGCATGCACAAGCCACACTGAATATAGTCCCACACGGCAGCCACTGTGCAACTCATCACACACAACCGAAACACCATTGAAGTCCTGTCCATGTAGCCCCTACTGCCTGTCAACCACACACCCCACAACTACGCCTATGTAAGACAAACAACACTAGACGCAACAGAGCGGAACAACATAAATGCACCACGAACACCACTGAACCCATCAAACACACAGACACACCATGCACATACAACATACCATCCATCCCATCCGTCAGCCCCAGTCTCATGAAAGGCATGTCATCCGCACAGCTGCCACACATACAGCAGTCACGCTAAGACACATGCCCATGACCAACCATGTGCCAGAAGTCAATTAAGCGCACAACACAC
>CAWUFW010026802.1:0-30777 GCA_963921515.1 Calotriton arnoldi
AAGACAAAAACTTGCACAGTTTTGAAAAATAATTGTGAAAAAGGGAAACAAATTGTGCAAAATAGTCAAAATGTACAATTAAACCTTCTAGCACAGGGAAGGGCGCCAACTGATTCAATCTGGGAACAAGGCTGATAATAACTTATAAAACAAAGTAAGATTCATTAATTGAATGTCGACTTTTCAAATTAAGAAAAACACTGACATTATCGTCCACCCATGTTTCCTTGATACTCCCTTTACGGCTGAAACCAACAGGTTTGCTCTTGGACACAACAAATCACTGCCAGGCCATTACTACAATCCGGTACAAAAAAAGGGAGCCCCCTCTGAAAGGAATTTTAAGGTCAGGGAGAAAGAGGGGAAACAACAGTGAATACAATGAACAATAAAGCTCCCCCACGACCTATATTTCTTAATAAAATAGACTTAATCTAGTATGGGTTATACAAAAAACATGATCAAAACAAATCAATTGTATTAAAACTTTGTTGTTTATTTTTTGTTAATTTATTATTCATGGTTTCCTCTCTCATAGCATTTACATCAGCATTGGTTAATTGTCTTTTTAAAAGAAGTACAAACATATTTTTTTACAAATTTTTCTTTTTTTATAAACATTGTTTTCCATAAGGCAATGTGTTATAGACATATATAATTTAAATACAACAATTTACTCTGGACCCCTAAAAAAATGAAATATACAACAATACCATATAATCAATCTCACTCAATCTAAACCAAACAAACACAAACCACTCAAACACACATACACATCTGGGTCTAAGGGTGAGACAAAGATATTCCAGGTCTCCAAGACCAAGTATGGACGTGTTCAACAAGGTCTGTTCAAATAAGGTTGACGCACGTTTTGGTGGGATGAAACACGATGTAAACCACCTTCCTCAGGACCTTTCCCAAATAGTATGGACTCTCACACAAGAAAAAAAGAAGAGGGGTACCTAGAGAATGTAAACAGTATATTTTTAGTCACCCATACAAAGTATAAATATAAAATTGATTGGACCAATTACTTATGAAGAAAAAAAAGAGGAAGACACTGGGTCAGATGCCCAATATTGCAACACAGGCTAGAGAATTAGAAAGCCAAAGTTTAGAATTATTGACCAAACAGGACTTTTTAATAAAAAGAGTCTGAGCAAGAGAATTACAAAGCCAAGGTCCATGACACTTCTCATACTTACTGAGAGAAGTTCCATGTAGAAAAAAAGAATAGGATCAGCCCTACCACCAAAGTGTGACACGCAGCAGTGAGAGAAAGGTGATCACAAAATAGTAAAGGTGGAAGACTATACTAGTCATACTGTGAACACTCAGTGAACATTCAGTAAACTCCATGTGTGAGTCTACTCCCAAAGTGCAGCTAAAGGAAATTGCTAAAGTCCTGACTTACAGGTAGTACTAGTCCACGAATTAGTCTCCAATGGATGTCACATTAAGAAGATAGGCTGGACAATTATATGTAGGATATGAGAATAATGTGCTGTTTACACATACAGCACTAATCCACTTGGCAAGATAGTATTATAGGAGGAATAGACAAGAAAAAAAGTTTTTTAGTATTCTTGATAGCTAATAGGTGCATGAAGGTCAAGATGATAAACTATTATTAGACCTTACCCAGCACACTCTTGTATGCTTCTATTCTATATGATCTTTCCTGTATTCCAGATGGAACCACGCGGCTATCAGCATGAATTTCCTGTGGGGAGATTGAAGCACATATTCTGTTTACAATGTGCTCACTTCGTTTGTAATATAGCCCTAGTATACACAGTGAACTGTGAAAGGAAAAATACACACCTTTGCTATATACATGTGGCGTGACTGTCAATATGCTGTTTCCAAAAGGTGGAGTCAATCTTACATTATAACAGAATTTCCTGGGTACATATGGTTACATGTACCTGCACCAACTTGTATTGTATCCCTGTAGACAGGTGAAGACAAGAACTCCGTATCAAGGTGATTTCTTAAGTACAGAGTCAATATGGTAAGGCAGGCTAAAAATATTACCAACTGAGAAACAGAGACTTTTACTATGCAGAGCAAAGTATCCTGCTACTACCAAAAGCTGTCAAAAGGCACCAGCGCACTCTAAGCATGCATGCCTGCATGTACATACAGTACCAGCTTAAAATAAGCCATATGTAAGAACCTGTGTCCCAGTAAAGTTTAAGGGGATACATGGATCTTGTGAGCGGTCTCAATCTCCTACAGATGCAGACCTGTGTCGATATAAATTAATGATACTAACAGCCAGTACTAAACATGTATCAGCGCAGCAACTCACCATTTCGAAAATCGTCTAAGTCCCTGGAACTCCAGCTGGGACGGCAGTATTCGGCACCGTCCAGTTTCATAACCCGCCATTAAACAGACTAATATCCGGTGGGAATCAGATGACGTAATCAACGTGCCGTAACGTGACTCATCACCCCGGCAGACGAAATTGTATCGGTGAAGCGCACTAGCTCATGCCATATTTAATTGGGCAGATACGTAATGTAGTTGAAATGAAGCACACTAATGCCGCATGTCCTTGTACTTGAAAAAATGTATGCTAAATGTTAAATTGACTAACGGGTGCTGTTTATGACAATCTTGGATAGTATTGCGTTATAGTTATATTTCAATTGCGTGCACTAGTTATGAGGAAAATGTGTTTAACACGTAAGCCCCACAACTGATGATCGATCAAGCACAGTAATAAGGGGCTAAGATGAAATAATCCAAGTAAATGTAAGGCCACTATGTTTATGAGAACCATATAACCTTGAATATGGGGGGCATGCCGCAATCGGCATTTAGTCAATTACCCACACTTAGCAGACTGCTGGATAGAAAATGGTAATCTCATAAAAAATCACAGGACATGTGTCCTAAGAAAAATACAAATACCTGGTACCAAAAAGAACATGTACGTATAATGAAGGGATATAAGTGATGCAGTAGTTTCACCTAATCTGCATAAGCGCAGCATGGTGTCCCACAGAAAAATTAGTTAATAATAATCTGTGACATTCCAGATAATTTCTTCATTGAGCCCCTCTTTTACACTATTAAAAGTAAAAATCCAGAAAGTTTCCCTTCTTTTCCGAATCACTTCTACTTCTGCCTGGGACTTAACCTTCTCTAGAATACACCATCTGAGATCAGTTTCCACATGGTTCATTTCTAGGCAGTGTTGGACAATAGGGGCTGTCAGTTTTCTCATGCGAATAGCAGATTTGTGCTCGCTATATCTGATGCGAAATTCGCTACCCGTCCCTCCTATATATGCCAGTTCACATGGGCACAAAATTAGATATAAAATATTATGGCTCCTACAGTTGCTTAAGTATCTGAGTTTGATGTTTTTACCTTTGTACGTGAGGGAACTCGTTACCATGGCCGTATCGCAGGCATGGTAAGAGCCACATCTGTGGTTCCCTAGTACAGGGGGTAGTCCCGTAATGGTGGTCTGGTGATGAGTATTATGGGTTTCTTGTCTCGTGTGTACTAGTATATCACGCAAATTTTTATTTCTTCTATAGGCTACTAAGGGGGGTTTTAGTTGTTCCTCATCCTCATGCACATTCAATATCTTCCAGTTTTTAGTTAAGATATTTTTAATTTTATAATTCAGTTGAGAGTGGTTGATAACACATACCACTTGTTCTTGAGAAGCACGAGTATTGCCCTGTAGTAATGCGTCCCGATTATAGTACTTTGCCCTTTTGAAGGCCATTTTTACCAGCCGATGAGGGTACCCCCGGGCCAGAAGACGTTTTTTCAACGCATCCCCATGTCTGTGAAAATCATTCATGTTCGTGCAGTTCCGGCGCACACGCAAAAATTCCCCAAAAGGAATGGAATCTTTTTGACACGTGGGGTGAAAGCTTTGATGTTGGAGGATGGTGTTCTTCACTGTTGGTTTTCTGAAAAAGCTGACTTGTAATCTATCATTTAGACCAAGGATCAGTATGTCTAAAAATTCAACTTCTACTGGGCTAAATTTAGCAGTGAACCTCAAATTAGTATCACTGGCATTGAGCCAAGAGATATATTCCTGCAGAGTATTGTGGTCTCCTCTCTAAATGAAGAATATATCATCAATGAAGCACTTCCATTTGCTGACGTTCTCAATAAAGGGTGCTGCTTCATTGAAAATATTCTTCAATTCCCATTCACCCATATAAATATTTGCTATGCTCGGCGCACAGGAAGCCCCCATGCTGGTGCCCTTGATCTGTTGGTATATGAGTCCATTAAAATCAAAAAAGTTGTTCAGGAGGACTATCTCAAGGCATTCCAGAATGAAGGCATCTGGCCTGTTTCCAGGGGATCTACTGAGAAGTGCTGCTACTGATTGTAACGCTTGACATTGAGGGATGTTGGTATACAACGCCTCAATGTCAAGCGTTACTAAGATTTCTTGTTCACGATCGAATGGCATACCTTAAATTTTATCATTAATATCTCCTGTGTCGCGAATATATGAGGCATTGTTCTTGGTTAGAGGGCATAGAAAAGTATCAATATACTTGGAGAGCGGCTCAGTGGTAGATCCTATGGTGGAAATAATATGGCGTAGAGGGGGGTCAACAGTACTTTTATGGGTTTTGGGATCCCCATACAATGCCGGTACTATAGGGCACGATTTGTTCAAAAATGCATACTCTTGTTGGCAAATAAGTCCCTGATCTAAGGCTCTTTTGGTCATGCCTTGAATATGAGTGTTCAGTTTGCCCAGCTCCCTGGGGTGAGATTTTTTGTAATGCTCCTGAACTGATAACGTCAAGGATTTTGTCATTGTAGTTGGTTTTATTCATGACCACAATACCCCCGCCCTTATCACAGGGTTTAATGATGATATCTTTGTTGTTTTTAATGTTGTTAAGGGCCAAATGGTCCTCCAGGGACAAATTGTGTCGTCTATAAGGAGGGTGTTTAGTGATATGTTGTATCTCTTTCAGGACTGTTTTTTCAAATATACTTACCTCTGGTCCCACCATTTCCAAGGTGGGTGTAAAGGTAGAAGGAGGTTTACATTTAGATAAGTTGTCATTAATATTGTCCAAAGATTTGTTCATGAAAAATTTCTTTAGTCTAACCTTCCTGAAAAAGGAGAACATATCTTGATGGAGTTTAAAATAATTTAGACATGTGCTGGGAACAAAAGACAGACCTCTTCCTAATACTGCATTTTCCTCATGTGTGAGATCCACAGAGGATCTGTAACACAAGCGGCACCCAACTACTGAATGCAGGCAGCTCTGAAGTGAACTGGTACAGAAGGGTACTTTAGATAAGCAGGCCTGACTGTTAAACGTAGGAGGCAGCTTTGAAAACCCAGATAAGGCATGTTTCACACGGTCACATTAAGTGCATTTTCGAAAGGCACGTTTGACAGGTAACCACACAACAGTAAATTTAAAAGGCAGAGGTGACAAATACAAGGGGGGAAACGGTTTGACAAACGCACTCCCATGTTGCAAATCAAAGAAGGAAAAGTGTTTGACTAAAGCACTCCAATGTTTGTGACTGCATGCGCATTGAGAGCCTCGTTAACAGCGAGGCATTCCGTAAACATGCTAGGCACAAACAGTGTCTGCAGTGGGTGCCGCCTTCCCATCCACACCAAGAACAATGGCACCAGGAGCGTCCCTCCCTGGGCATGCCCAGCTCAGCGTGCAAGGGCAGCGTAAGTACCAGACCAGCACTCACCGTGGGTGGAGGCCCAGGCTGCAGGTGTCCTACTCCGTAACACCTGCCATCTTCGGGAACTCCCTGCCTTGGATGCTGCATCGGGACACAGCCCAGTCCAGACCGCAGGTTGTGGCTGCCAGGGACGGCTGCTCAGCAACATGCTGCACAGCCATTGGACCCCCACAGTGCACGAATGAACAAGTGCATCGATTGGCCTACAGTGAACGGCTGAGTATAGGAAGCTCTCAGGTGAGAGGGAAAGGCCCCGGCCATAAGCATAAAAGAAGGACTACCCACTGGTTCTTTTTTTGATTTATCAGCCAAATTGGTGGTTCGTAAATGCGTGACTTTGCATTTCAGTGCGGTGATGCGGATCACCACACTGAAATGCGTTAGTCTAACGCCCGATGCGTGGTACTTGGCAGGGCTGCTGGGCTAATGTTCATTGCTCATAGCATATATAGTATGAGTTTCCTGTATATGGAGACTGTATAATTTAAAATTGTGACAACATCACTGAGTGGTAGGGCCTGAGGATGGGGAAAGGATAAATATCCAGCTAAAACTGGCCAAATTGCCCCTTCATTACTCAAGAGCCCCAATCTAACATTCCAGTGTGTGTGTGTGTGTGTGTGTGGTAACTCATCATCAAACCAATTTTGGTGCTCTTGGTAAGGTAAAGGGATTTCCAGATACTCCTATGTCCTATTGTGTGCAGGGGGTGCTGCTGGTTTATAAACCTGAAACTGCACTCATGCAACAGTTATAGCCTCAAACTCCATCCAAGACTAAATGTTTCAAAGACATATGCTGCTTGTGCAGCTATTACAAATGTAAACCCCCCTCACATCGGTCACACCTCTATTCTTGAGATGTTGTGTAACTACCTCTCAGTAATTTACTCCTATTGCAACTGTAGGAGCTGCTATTTTAATTGAACAGATTCAATAAAACATGAGATTCAAAAAGATAGAAAACCACAGATGGGGAATAACCTTGTTAAAGTCACACTTGACAAACCTACAGTAATAGGAGCTTCCTTATTCCTTGCAGGAGGTTTCCTTGATCACTACGGACGTCTCTTTTTACTTGTATTGATGGTTCTCGAGTGTGCATATTCAAAGACTACTCAAGAGTACAAAAAAATCCAAATGCAGATGTTGGGTGGCATGTTGCATAAACTAGGGCTCTGGCATAGCTCTATAAGGTTTGGCTTTCTTTCCCTCGGGTGCCTAGACTTAGTTCAGTGCACCAGCGCTTGAGTGTGAAAGTCCAGATTATTGTAGCCCATTACAATTTCACTTGACATACCTTCCAGTGTGCACCAGTGCTTTCTGGGTTACTAACTGTCCTGTAAAGGGGTCAGGGATGCAGTGGGAATTCAAACCCAATTCTGTTCTTTGGAATAGGACTGTTAGACTTGGCATCTTTTGGCGTGTTTCCCCTGACTTTTTGCTTTCTGACCTCCCGGTTTTGACTCTGTTTTTGCTGGTGTAATGATTCTGCGCACTTTCCTCACTGCGGTCCAGTGGGAAAGTGCAAGTGCTCCTGTATAAAATGTGTTATGGATTGGTGTTTCCATGATTGGCCTATTTGGTTTATGTGTCAGTCCCTTGTAAAGTGCACTGCGAGTGCCAGGGCCTATAGACCAAATGCTGTTGGTGGGCTGCAGCACTGGATTGTGCCACCCAAGCAAACAGCCCGTAAAGTGTAACTCGGGCCTGCCACCGCAGAGCCTGTGCGCAGCCTGGGGCTGCCATGTCGACTTGGCAAGTGCACACACTTGCAAGTCCCTAAACCTTCCCTTTGCTACATGTTAGTCACCCCTAAGGTAGGCCCAAGGTACCCCTGTGGGCAGGGTGCGGTGTATGCGAAAGGTAGGACATGCCCGGGTGTGTGCGGCATGTCCTGATAGTGAATTACAGCCTAGTTCGTTTTTCACTATTGCAAGGCTACCTGTTCCCCCTAGGCCAGAACGGGCAGTTTGGATTATTACAGCTTATAATCCTAACTGACCCCGGGAACATGGTAGAAATCCGAGTTTAGTATGCCTGGACTCAGAATGATAAAATGCAGCTTTTAGTGAAGTTGGTTTTAACATTCTGTGTTTGAAAATACCACTTTTAGAAAGTGGGTATTTTCTTGTCTAACCATCCAAGCCTGCCTCTGCGAGGTTGTGTATTCCTTGTCTGGAGTGTGAGTGACAGGGGCTGGGGGATGCCAGGAGACAGGGTGAGTCAGCACAGGGCTGAATAGCAAGATCTACATGTAGATGGGTGGGAGGGGTCGCACCTGGGCCCTGAATAGGACAGTGCCTTCCCTCCACAATGCTGGCTCCACCTCCTGTGGTGCGTCTGATGTCCCTGGCCTACTCACTGAAAGAAGGGACGGAGACTTGTCAACAAAGTGCTCCAGAACTGGTTTGGACTAGGCAAAGGCCTCTCTGCCTTCAGAGAACAAAGGAATTTGGGATATAAATATTGGGGCCCTGACCCCATGAATTTAGATCTCGCTGGAATCAAGGAACCTGCCAAGACGAAGCGCTGGAAGAGCTGCCAGGAGGAGTACTGCCCCTTTGCTGTGTTGTTGCTTTGTTGGGTTGGCCTGCACCTGCTGCTTCTGCCTTGGGCAGTGAAAGGACTGGACTGAACTTTCTACAAACTTGTGCTGAGTATCTCCAAGGGCCTGAAACCGAGCTGGCCTCCTGTTAAGAAGTCTCAGGGACTACAAAGACTTCACAAGCCTCTGGGTACCGCTTCTGGAACGCTGTTTCAGTTGCCACAGAGGAAGGGAACTGCAACCGACTCCGTCAACCGAATCTATCCCTGGCCGGTGACCTGTTTGCACCGCAGACCGCATCGCCCCGCTTCGCATCGCAACCCTGGTCTCACCGTGGGCGACGTCCGACGCCGCCAACATCGAGCCGCTGCTTGCACCGTGACCTGTGGGCACCGCAGTTCGCATCGCATCGCTTCACTGAACCAACCGGACCCGACCGACGCGGTCGCTGCAACTGGCTCAAGAGTCGAGACCGCACCGCATTTGGGGCACCGCTCGCACGTCTGCGACGCACCGCTCTGACTCGCACCGCTGTCCGACGCCAGCTCCCGCACTCCGGCTAGGTCGCCTGCATCGCAACCTGTCAGCACCGCATCGAGCATCGTCTCACCCTGCATCGCACGCCTTGGACTCACCGACTCCGTCTGCACGACGCTCATCGAGCCGCTGCCTGCACCGCATCGAGGGACACCGCACCTTGCATCGCTCCGTCTTGCACCGCAACCGCGACGAACGCCAACCGGCTCGTACACTCCGTACCAGCCACAACGAGAAAGGTACTGTAACCGAGTCTGTTCACGACTCTGCTGGCCCGTATCGACGCGGTCGGCTGGAACTGTTAGACTCTGTGGTTTTCAGCATCACGGTAGGCTCGGACGGAGCTACCGACTCGTACGAACTTTGCTTTTGTGCTATTCCTGCAAAGAAGAAGTTAACGTATCAAGCATTCATTCGTAAAGTATAGTATTGTGGATTTTTGTCGTAATTGGTCTTGTCTTGAGTATATAAAATATTGGTTATTTTTCTAAACTGGTGTGGTGTCCATTTGTAGTGCTTACACTGTATTACTGTTGGTTATGTGCAAATGCTTTACACACTGCCTCTGAATTAAGCCCGACTGCTCGTGCCAAGCTACCACGAGGGTGAGCAGGGGTTACTTCACGAGTGTAACACCCTTACCCTGACTAGGAAGAAGGGTCCCTACTTGGACAAAGGTGCAAGCCCTTGCCAACTAGAGATCCCGTTTCTAACATTGGTTGTCAGCGGTGAGGATAGGACTTGTGTTTGCACTTGACTTACAGTGATTGGTGTGCACTACTACCACATCGCAGACCATTACGTACCACATACTGGTTCTTTTTCTTTTGGCCTATTTTTGATCTTGCCAGTTTTCAACTCACGACTTTTGTCATGCCTGAATCAATTGCATCATCCGTTGCATCTCTGGAAATTATCTTTGAGGAGGATAGGTTGGAATCCTACGCCGTAAAGGAGTTACGAGCGATTTGTAAAAACCTGAAAGTCCAAATTAAAGGCCTCACAAGGAAGGAGGAGCTACAGAAGGCGCTGAGGGCCTGGGTAGCAGCCAGACATGCCAATGGGCAGCCTGGTAATCTCAGTGAGGAGGTGGAGGAGCCTATTTCCAGGGTGGATGTGCTTTTGGGTAGGGGGAACCCGCCAGGTCAGGCAGCAGCAGTCTGTCCCCAGAGGAGCTGGAGGACAGGCGGGAGGCAAGGCAGTTTGAGCTGCAGAAGCTCAGACTGGAGAGTGAGCGGGAGGAGAAGAGATTGGCCATAGAGGAGAGGAAGATGCTCTTAGAGCATGAGAGAGAACTGAAGGAGCTAGAACTTAGGAGTAAGTCAGGCTCAGATGGTGGCAGCAATTCATCCAGAAAGGCAGACAGGATTGTGCACATTCCCAAGAACGTAGGCAAGGAGTTCAAGAAGGGGGATGACATACAAAGGTGGTTTCAGGGTTATGAGGCAGCCATACACATGAATGGGGTCCCTGAGGAGAATTGGGGAGCAGGATTGTGGCCACTTTTCCCGGAAGAAGCAAGGGATGCTCTGATAGCTTTGGGTAAGGGGTATCACCTCACCTATGCTGACATGAAGGATGCCCTTCTCACGAAGTATGGTCTTACTCCTGAAAAGTACAGGGATCAGTTCAGGTCCAGTAAGAAGTCTGATGCCAACACTTGGTTGGAATGTGTGGATGTGTTCTGCAGGTCTCTGGATGGTTGGGTGAAGGGCAGTAGCGTAACAGATTTTCAGGGGCTCTACAACTTGATTGCATGGGAGCACTTGTCTAGTCTATGTTTTGCAGATCTGCGCCAGCACCTAGTGGATAGTAAGCTAACTGACCCCAGGAAGCTTGCTATGGAAGCGGACCGCTGGGTGAGTACCAGGGTCCACAAGAAAGCGTTTGGGGGAGACTCAGCCAAAGGTGGGCAGGGTCCCCAGCAGAAAGGTGGGGGGACAAGGGTAAAGCACAGGAGTTCTCTAAAGGGCCCCAAACTAGTACCCAGGGTAAAGGTTCCCAGCCCCCCGGTGATAAGAAGAAAGGGGTCTCCACAGGGAAGCCTGTTGAGACCGGCCCCCACAAGTGTTATGCATGTGACCAGGTAGGTCACTTTAAGGGGGACCCAAGTGCCCGAAGGGGACACAGCCACCCACCGGTGGACAGTCCAAAGTGTTGGCTAGTGTAGCGCTTGGGGAGGAGGGGTGCCCACAGGAAGGTGGGGATCCCGCAGAAATGACCCTTGTCTCACTAGGGGACAGTGAGATGGTCCCAGGAAACCAGGTGCCCCCTAACACAAAGAAATATAGCACCTGGGTGACCATTAATGGGAACAGGGTAGAAGCTCTCAGAGACACTGGAGGCAGTGTGACCTCAGTCTGGTGTCACCTGGTGTCTGAGAAGCAAGTAGTCCCAGGAGCATTCCACCAAGTAGTTGCTGTCGACAACTCTGAGTGCCAGTGTATGGTGGCGCAGGTTCCCTTTGAATGGGGGGGGTCTCAGGTCCCTTGAGGGTGGTTGTGAGCCCTACCATGCCTGTAGATTGTCTGCTAGGAAACGACCTGGAGCAGTCCTCATGGAAGGAGGTTGAGCTCAGGTCTCACTTGGAGATGCTTGGGTTGCCAGAGTGGGCATGCATGTCTACTCCGTCAATGGCAGCCAGAAAGGGTGATCCAAAGGACTTGGAGCCTGAAACAGTGGCCCAAGTCCCTGCCAAGAGAAAGGGCAGGGGGCGCGGGAAACCGGCCCCCGAAGTTCCCACGGACCGGGAGGAGGCGGACCTCGAGGGGGTCGCCCGGTGCCTACAGGGGAGCAGGTAGCCGAACTGGGAGACATCTCTGAGCTGACCCATTGGCAGCAAGAAGGGGGTCCCACCAGGGAGGAGTTCTGCAGGGAGCAGAACGAGTGCCCTACTCTGGAGGGTCTGCGGCGGCAGGCTGCAGACCAGGCAGCTGGTAATCAGTCCGGGTCACATTTGATCTACTGGGAGAGTGGTCTCCTATACAGTGAGCCTAAGGTTGCTGAGCCTGGGTCAGCCCGTGTGCTGGTGGTACCCCAGCGCTTCAGGACCTTCCTACTGGGTCTGGCTCATGACGTGCCTTTGGCAGGACATTTGGGGCAGGACAAGACCTTTGACAGGCTTGTCACCCACTTCTTTTGGCCCCAAATGCGAAGGCAGTCAGATGCACACTGTAGGTCTTGCCAAACTTGCCAGGCAAGTGGTAAGAGTGGGAGGAAGGTCAAAGCTCCTCTCCAACCTTTTCCGGTTGTTGGAACACCCTTTGAAAGGGTAGGGATGGATATTGTGGGGCCACTGGATCCCAAGACAGCCATGGGCAACAGGTCCATCCTGGTCTTGGTGGACCATGCCACCCGGTACCCGGAGGCAATCCCTCTCAGGACAACGACGGCGCCAGTGGTGGGCCGGGCGTTAATGGGGATCTTTTCCCGTGTGGGATTCCCCAGAGAGGTGGTTTCTGATAGGGGGACCAATTTCATATCCAAGTATATGACATCCCTGTGGAAGGAGTGTGGTGTAACCTACAAGTTCACCACTCCTTACCACCCACAAGGAAACGGTCTGGTGGAGAGATTCAACCAGACCTTGAAAGGCATGATCAAGGGTCTAACAGAACCCATGAGGCGTAAGTGGGACGTCCTCTTGCCATGCCTACTCTTTGCATACAGGGAGGTGCCTCAGAAGTCTCTTCTGTACAGCCCCTTTGAGCTCCTGTATGGCCACCCTGTCAGAGGACCTCTGAGTTTGGTAAAGGAAGGCTGGGAGGCAGCTCCCAGGAAAACTCCCCAGGATGTATTTAGCTACATGCTGGCCTTTAGAAACCAAACTGCCCGCTTCAGGAAACTCGCTCAGGCGAACCTAGAAGCAAGCCAGGAAGAAATGAAGAGATGGTATGACCAGAATGCCACTCTGGTCGAATTTCAACCTGGGCAAAAAGTGTGGGTCATGGCCCCAGTGGCACCTTGTGCCTTGCAGGACAAGTGGACTGGGCCATATGAGGTAAAGGAGCGCAAAAGTGACGTCACCTACCTGGTGGATTTGCAGGCTCCAAGGAACCCTTTGAGGGTCCTTCACGTGAACCGCCTCAAGCCCCACTTCGAGAGGTCCGAAGTGAGTATGCTCTTGGCGACAGATGATGGGGTGGAAGAGGAGAGTGAGCCTCTCCCTGACCTCCTGTCTACCAAGGAGCATGATGGGTCAGTAGAGGGTGTGATCCTCTCCCCTACTCTGACTCAGGAGCAGCAGGGGGACTGTCGCCAGTTGTTGGGACAGTTCGCCCCACTGTTCTCTCTGACCCCCGGTGTTACTCACTGGTGTACCCATGACGTGGACACCGGTGACAGCCCTCCTGTGAAGCACAAGATTTACAGGTTGACTGACCGGGTCAGAGCCAGCATCAAGGAGGAGGTCTCTAAGATGTTGGCGTTAGGGGTGATTGAGCCCTCCCACAGTCCTTGGGCCAGCCCAGTGGTCTTGGTCCCAAAGGCTGCGGCGCCCGGTGCCACTCCAGAACTCCGGTTTTGTGTGGACTACCGTGGGCTCAATGCCGTCACCAGGACTGACGCGCACCCCATCCCCAGAGCTGATGAGCTCATTGATCGGTTGGGAGCTGCCCGGTTCCTCAGCACGTTTGATTTGACGTCTGGGTACTGGCAGATTGCCTTAACCGATGGGGCCAAGGAGAGATCAGCATTCTCAACCCCAGAAGGTCATTACCAATTCCGGGTGATGCCCTTTGGGTTGAAGAATGCCCCTGCCACCTTTCAGAGGTTAGTCAATCAGGTGTTGGCTGGGCTGGAGGATTTCAGTGCCGCCTACCTAGATGACATTGCTGTGTTCAGTTCCAGCTGGGAAGAACATTTACAGCACCTTGAGAAAGTGTTGAGGGCTCTGCAAGGTGCAGGCCTCACGATCAAGGCCAGTAAGTGCCAGATCGGGCAGGGTTCTGTGGTGTACTTGGGACACCAGGTAGGAAGCGGCCAGGTGGCGCCCCTACAACCCAAGATTGACACCATTCTGGCTTGGGAACCCCCAAGACCCAGACAGAGGTGAGAGCCTTCTTAGGTCTCACCGGCTATTATAGGAGATTTGTTAAGGGCTATGGCACCATCGTTGCCCCCTTAACAGAGCTGACCTCTAAGAGGCAGCCCAGGAAAGTGATCTGGACTGAGTCCTGCCAGAAAGCTTTTGATGCCCTGAAGGCAGCCATGTGCACGGCGCCCGTGCTCAAGGCACCTGACTTCTCCAAAGAATTTGTCGTGCAGACTGACGCTTCAGAGCATGGTGTGGGAGCGGTGCTCTCACAACTGAACGAAGAGGGCCTGGATCAGCCTGTAGTCTTCCTTAGCAGGAGACTACTTCCCAGGGAACAGAGGTGGAGTGCCATAGAAAGGGAAGCTTTTGCTGTGGTCTGGGCACTGAAGAAGTTGAGACCATACCTGTTTGGGACTCACTTCCGGGTTCAGACGGACCACAGGCCCCTCAGATTGTTGATGCAAATGAGGGGTGAGAATCCAAAACTGCTGAGGTGGTCCATCTCCCTACAGGGAATGGACTTTACGGTGGAGCACCGTCCTGGTACAGAACACGCCAACGCAGATGGTCTGTCCAGGTTCTTCCGCCTTAGTGAGGAGAACTCCAATGGGGTTGGGTAGTTCTCCCTACTTTCAGCTGGAGGGGACATGTGTTAGACTTGGCATCTTTTGGCGTGTTTCCCCTGACTTTTTGCTTTCTGACCTCCCGGTTTTGACTCTGTTTTTGCTGGTGTAATGATTCTGCGCACTTTCCTCACTGCGGTCCAGTGGGAAAGTGCAAGTGCTCCTGTATAAAATGTGTTATGGATTGGTGTTTCCATGATTGGCCTATTTGGTTTATGTGTCAGTCCCTTGTAAAGTGCACTGCGAGTGCCAGGGCCTATAGACCAAATGCTGTTGGTGGGCTGCAGCACTGGATTGTGCCACCCACGCAAACAGCCCGTAAAGTGTAACTCGGGCCTGCCACCGCAGAGCCTGTGCGCAGCCTGGGGCTGCCATGTCGACTTGGCAAGTGCACACACTTGCAAGTCCCTAAACCTTCCCTTTGCTACATGTTAGTCACCCCTAAGGTAGGCCCAAGGTACCCCTTTGGGCAGGGTGCGGTGTATGCGAAAGGTAGGACATGCCCGGGTGTGTGCGGCATGTCCTGATAGTGAATTACAGCCTAGTTCGTTTTTTCACTATTGCAAGGCTACCTGTTCCCCCTAGGCCAGAACGGGCAGTTTGGATTATTACAGCTTATAATCCTAACTGACCCCGGGAACATGGTAGAAATCCGAGTTTAGTATGCCTGGACTCAGAATGATAAAATGCATCTTTTAGTGAAGTTGGTTTTAACATTCTGTGTTTGAAAATACCACTTTTAGAAAGTGGGTATTTTCTTGTCTAACCATCCAAGCCTGCCTCTGCGAGGTTGTGTATTCCTTGTCTGGAGTGTGAGTGACAGGGGCTGGGGGTTGCCAGGAGACAGGGTGAGTCAGCACAGGGCTGAATAGCAAGATCTACATGTAGATGGGTGGGAGGGGTCGCACCTGGGCCCTGAATAGGACAGTGCCTTCCCTCCACAATGCTGGCTCCACCTCCTGTGGTGCGTCTGATGTCCCTGGCCTACTCACTGAAAGAAGGGACGGAGACTTGTCAACAAAGTGCTCCAGAACTGGTTTGGACTAGGCAAAGGCCTCTCTGCCTTCAGAGAACAAAGGAATTTGGGATATAAATATTGGGGCCCTGACCCCATGAATTTAGATCTCGCTGGAATCAAGGAACCTGCCAAGAAGAAGCGCTGGAAGAGCTGCCAGGAGGAGTACTGCCCCTTTGCTGTGTTGTTGCTTTGTTGGGTTGGCCTGCAGCTGCTGCTTCTGCCTTGGGCAGTGAAAGGACTGGACTGAACTTTCTACAAACTTGTGCTGAGTATCTCCAAGGGCCTGAAACCGAGCTGGCCTCCTGTTAAGAAGTCTCAGGGACTACAAAGACTTCACAAGCCTCTGGGTACCGCTTCTGGAACGCTGTTTCAGTTGCCACAGAGGAAGGGAACTGCAACCGACTCCGTCAACCGAATCCATCCCTGGCCGGTGACCTGTTTGCACCGCAGACCGCATCGCCCCGCTTCGCATCGCAACCCTGGTCTCACCGTGGGCGACGTCCGACGCCGCCAACATCGAGCCGCTGCTTGCACCGTGACCTGTGGGCACCGCAGTTCGCATCGCATCGCTTCACTGAACCAACCGGACCCGACCGACGCGGTCGCTGCAACTGGCTCAAGAGTCGAGACCGCACCGCATTTGGGGCACCGCTCGCACGTCTGCGACGCACCGCTCTGACTCGCACCGCTGTCCGACGCCAGCTCCCGCACTCCGGCTAGGTCGCCTGCATCGCAACCTGTCAGCACCGCATCGAGCATCGTCTCACCCTGCATCGCACGCCTTGGACTCACCGACTCCGTCTGCACGACGCTCATCGAGCCGCTGCCTGCACCGCATCGAGGGACACCGCACCTTGCATCGCTCCGTCTTGCACCGCAACCGCGACGAACGCCAACCGGCTCGTACACTCCGTACCAGCCACAACGAGAAAGGTACTGTAACCGAGTCTGTTCACGACTCTGCTGGCCCGTATCGACGCGGTCGGCTGGAACTGTTAGACTCTGTGGTTTTCAGCATCACGGTAGGCTCGGACGGAGCTACCGACTCGTACGAACTTTGCTTTTGTGCTATTCCTGCAAAGAAGAAGTTAACGTATCAAGCATTCATTCGTAAAGTATAGTATTGTGGATTTTTGTCGTAATTGGTCTTGTCTTGAGTATATAAAATATTGGTTATTTTTCTAAACTGGTGTGGTGTCCGTTTGTAGTGCTTACACTGTATTACTGTTGGTTATGTGCAAATGCTTTACACACTGCCTCTGAATTAAGCCCGACTGCTCGTGCCAAGCTACCACGAGGGTGAGCAGGGGATACTTCATGAGTGTAACACCCTTACCCTGACTAGGAAGAAGGGTCCCTACTTGGACAAAGGTGCAAGCCCTTGCCAACTAGAGATCCCGTTTCTAACAAGGACTCACAGTACTGTACTAAGAAAAGACACTATAAATGTTTAAAAGTGTTTATTTCACTAGTTTCATCCTGTTGCTTAGTATTTATTTTATTTTATTTTATTTATAAAGTTTTATATAGCGTGAACATGACCCAAGAGGGCATTAGAGCGCTTTATAAGTGGTCAGGAAGGAAGAAATAGTAAAACAAATAAAATCAAGAGCGAAACAAGATGTGGTGGGTCCAAAAAAGAGGCAGGAGGCCACCATGGGACCAAGTCGCCACAAAATATCCAAGTTCATAGGAGTCCAGAACTGTACATGGGTATAGCAAATGTAGGCAAATGTGGAAGGCTACTAAGGTGCATGAGCCTTACAGCAAGAACTTGTTCATTAGTAGCACTTGGGCTTCCTTTTTAAATGATACAGGCGAGAGGGGTTCAGTCTGATTTCAGGGGGCAGGGTGTTCCAGATTCTTAGGGCAATTCCTAATAAAGCTCAATTGTAAGTTTTCTTTTTACAGATTTCTGTGGTTTCAGCAATAAAGTGCTCGAGCTTCTATAAGATCTACAGCCACCAGGTAGCTCCAGTTTTTGTGCTAGGTACAACAGGGTGTTAAGATGTAGGGCTTTATGGATCATACATGCGATTTGTAACTCAATCCTTGCTTCAAATGGGAGCCAATTTAGAGCCAGTAGATCAGGAGTGATGTGGTTGTATCTTTTTGATCCTGTGATGAGCCTTGCAGCAGAGTTAAAAGAGGCCCTTAAAGGAGCCAGCGATGATCTAGGCAGGCCACAGAGGGTTGAGCTTCCATAGTCCAACCTGGAAATCACTAGGGTTTGAACCACTGATTTTAAGTCGTTGAGGGGGAGGAAGGGTTTAATTTTCCTTAGGATGTTCATTTCGATATTAGCTCCTTTAGTGACAGAACCGATGTGCTTTTGCATGTTCAGGTTCTTGTCAAGGGTTATTCCAAGTGATCTTGTGGAATCTATAATGTGTGGAAGGCAGTTAAGAGTTGTTAGTTGCTTCATCCATTCTCTGATATCAGAGGACTGTTTGGGTGGGTCAATTAAGAGGAATTCCATTTTTTGTGCATTTCATTTGAAGTGGTTGCATGTAAGCCAGTTTTGAGTTTGTTTGGAGAGTAGAGTTAAAAAATCGTATATCTTCCGGGGAAGAGATTTTCAAGTACAAATGAGTGTCATCAGCGTACATGTGATAGTGAATGTTGGATAGCTTCAGGATTTCCATTAGTGACCCCATGAACAGTTTAAAGAGGGTGTGTGAGAGCGTTGATCCTTGTGGCGCCCCCAGTTTGACAGGTGAAGAAGTGGAAAGGGAATGGTTAACCTGGATTCTTTGGGATCTGTTGTGGAGGAAGGAAGTGAAGCAACTAAGGATGGACCCCGATAGTTCCATTCTCTGTTCCAAAAGGTCAAGGAGGCTGTTGTGTATAACAGTGTCAAAAACTGACAATAAATCAAGGAGAATTAGGAGGCAGGATTAATTTTAATCCACCATTTTAGCACATCATCTACTATGTGCGTTAGAGCTATTCAGTGCTGTGGCCTTGGCGGAAGCCCAATTGGAATTGTTTTAACAATTGGAATTGTTCTATGTGGTTGCTTAGTTGGAAGTGAACATATTTCTCCAATAGCTTAGCCAGGGTCATAATGTTAGTGATAGGTTAGAAATGGTTTAAATTGTTTAGGTCCGTATGATCTGCCATGGGTTTCTTAAGAAAAGGGGGTTACCTGACCAGACTTTAAGCAGTCTGGGATAGTACCTTGGCGTAATGAGGCATTTACAATCTTGGTCTAGAGTGGCAGTAGGGACAATTTGAAGTCATTAAATTAATTTGGCAAAGAGTTGTTGAAGTGGCCTGAGAGTTCAGAGCTGTGAGAATTTTGAGAATGTATTTTTCTTCATAAAATTGGAATGAGCTCCACAATGCGTTATTTTTTAGGGAAAGCCCCGAGAGAGGTGGGGGCTCTGCAATCAAGGGTACAGAGAGGCTGGGATGTGGTGAATTTGGAAGGCGCTCTAAAGCTGTCATTAGCTCAATTTCAATTGTTTTTGTCTTTTCAGGAAGAAAGGGGCAAATTCCTCGCAGTTTGGTTGCAGACTTGATCCAGTGGGGGTAGGATTGGGATAACTATTAGATTGAAGTTTGACCTACTCAAATAGTTTTTTAGGTAGGTTTCTAGTTTTACCAAGATGATTTCTGAAGAGGTTTGCTTTTGAGTACATGAGTAATAATCACACTGAATCTAACCAGAACTTCAATAATGCAAGTTAATAGCAGTGAGAAGAATATGAACATTACTTACATTTTTGGAATGTTCCTAGCAGCCTACCACCCTAAGTACTACTTCTATGCACTACACTATAAGAGCTTGGAGTAGCTAACTTGCCTCTGGAGTTTCTTGGGATTCAGAACACTGCATAACTGTTCACAGTAGATAAGCTGTGATTATCAGACTTTAGCCAGGAGACTCCTTCGGAAGGAAAACACACGACAGCTGGGGTTAGCGTCTCTCCTCTCTGTATCAGCTCTCAGCATCGAAATGGATGCTGTGGCAGTCTCGCAGGATCTCTTGCAATAATCTGGGGCAAAGACTTCTCTGATTCAGTGGTCAATTTATGAGCTATATATAGGATTGACCACTGACTTCTACCTTAAATTAGGGGAATCTCTGTAAGTCTGAGACATAACTGGTATGAACCAACATGATTAAAATATGTCAACTCGGGCTACATGTTTGTTCTGCATATTAACTGTCAGAGCTCGAAATGTAGACATCAAGGAGCTTGTAGCAGAATTGTGTTGCCTTAGGTTTTAGTGAAGTAATTGTTTGGGTGAATTGACACTTTCACAAGTTCTGCAAAGATAATGATATGTGACATTTGCGCCTAATGCAGACAGGCTAACTCAATATCGATTCTGGCCTTGGAGCTTTCTGACACTATAGAGAGCCAAAGAACTAATGCAAGGTTGAGTCCTTCAATAAAGGATAACAAGAATATCCTTGTTATTCCTTAGGTTGACAACCAACACTGATTTTGTTATCATTCTTTTGAACATTAATTCAAGGGTGCCCTGAGCTTTTCATGAAGGAAGAGCATTTTCCTATGACTCAACAGGGAGGATCCTTATTTTGAGACTGAACCAGACAGGGGGTGAGTGTGCATTGTTTAAGAACTATTATGAATGTAAGGAAACATGGATTTATTTAAAGGTGTGCAGTCAATTGTTAACTTTTACTCATTTTTGCTCTGAATAGCAAGCTTTGTGAAAACATGATGGAGTACTAACCCAGGCCCACCATAGATCCAGAGCGAGGAACGTTTTGCTCAAACTGACCAGAAGATGAGGGATTTTTATTCTTGTCCATTCTCAAATTGCCATACCCCTTTCCCCCTGAGGTTAACCACCAACACCTGTCTCTAAATGTGTGTTGAAGGTCAGTCTCGGATAGCTTGGAAGGACTTTCGTCGCTCCAGCAGAATCCTGGATCTTCAGATGAGTGGAGACTTGTCAGCCAGGTGTAGTGTAAAAATTAATTAGTAAATGCATATTCCTCCCCCTTCTTCTCCTCTTCCAGGAGCCAGCCTAATTACTGGCTAATATCCCTCCTGTGTGGGGAGGCCTTTGCATTTAACTTGGCCCAACAGGGGGATTCAAAGGCGAGAATCCAATTATGAGATGAGTCAGAGAAAAAATATAAATCTTTAATTGCCACAAGGAGCGCAGATATGTGGAAATTAATCAGATCAGATCTGCATTCTGGATCCATTTTTATTATGGGAGAGGTGAGTCACACTAGTCTCTAAGCCTAACTATGTCGAAACTGTACTTTGGTGCAGATTCCGTCCATAATGTATAACACAGAAAAACACTCTACATACATCAGTGATGCACTAGTACAGATCTACATACTCTCATTATTAATGCTGTATCACATTATAAGGCCTGCACATGTCAGCACCAATCCATGAATGGTCCCCTCTGGAACTGGCTACCTGTGTGCAGAGATGAGGCTGCTGTGAGTGAGTCTTCTGTGGTCAGCTCAGACAAGTGTCACAAACATGTATGCAATGTTCATGTGGAACCAGCACAGAACCTCTTACCCTAGCTGCACAGCTGCAGACCTTATCTCAAAAGGTGGACACTGGTGGTTAGCACTCTTAATCTATTATAACAAAGCTTACAGTGAGTGAGACTCTCATAGTGAGAATCACATCAGAAGTCTACAAACCAGGTAATCCAAATAGCAGAAAAATCAAATAAGCTGAAAATGGGCAGAATCCAGTGCTTAATTTGAGCTAGTGGTTTCTGGTGCTCTGCACCGGCACATCATTTTCATTACCGCCACTTATGACAGTCTGCCGCATGGTGGCGCTGTTTGTCTAATTTAGCGATGAGCACAACAGTAGTTTATTAATTTAATATACATTAAAATGACTAATTCCCTTCCATCCAAGACATTCTTATAGCTTTGGGGGCTTGGAATAGTCTGAAATGGCATACTTATAGGAGCGTCATGGTTAGTACTGATGGCATACTTATAGGAGCGTCATGGTTAGTACTGTCATTGGCAGCACTGGCAGGGGCAATGGGACATGCAAGCTACCGGGTCCTCCAGAATGAGAGCACAGGCACTTATTTATTTACAAATTAAGCACTAGCAGAATACAATTCTCACACTTACTCTCTCACAACATGCCATTGGCCGTTGGCCGTTTGGTTTATCATTTCTCTTCTAATCCAGTGCTTGTAATGACATGTGTGAGAGACTATTTTACAGATCAAAAAGACTTTGAACTATCACACCTTAAATTCTTCTATCTCGCTAATAAATTGTATACAGAAAACTATTGTTTTCTTTTTTTTCACTGCTTCACGCATTTGTTTTTAAAACATTGTTTAAATGTTTTTTACAGGACTCAAAGTTTAGGCCACACATAATGGCTTTGCCAATACTTGTTTTTAAACAGATGGAATCCATCTCATTTTAGATAACGTGCCTTCATCACATTGCTTTCTTTTGTTTTTTGAGGGTTTTCTAATAATGTTGCCATTGTTTAATGAATTTTCATCAAATTTCCCAAAAAAAACTTTATTTACCTCAGCTCTTTCCTGGAAAGATTCAGGGTGATCCATCAAAACATGATTTCCCCATGCAATTTCCCCTAGGAAAATTAAACAGCTATACCGCAAAAACGGCTGAATGTAATTACACCAAATTTCGGATGAAAGCTAAACCATGGTCCAAAAAGCTTGCTTTTTGTGAATTGATGTGAATCTATTTGGTAGTTTTTGAGAAATCAAGGTTTAAAAACGTTGTATATCTGGACTGTTGGGTTAGCGAGAGACCCGCAATTACCCAATCTGATTGGCTGAGGGGGCTTTTTTCCGTCAACCTCCTTGCTCCTACGGAGGGTCGACGACGTTTCGACCCTCTCTCGGTACGGGGTCTTCTGGTAATAAGAATACGATTGACTAAGTCCTGCAGGCAGAAAATAGAATTCCTGACGGCTCTCAGTAATTGAATTACTCTCTCACCACACTCCCAATTGAATTGGATTCTCGCTCACCGCAAGGAATTGGACCTACGGTAACCGCTGGTTACCGTGAATAATACCAGAAGCCCAGTGTGGCTTTCTCAAGACAAGGGAACTAGATACCCTGGACTACAAGAAGGACCTTGAATTAAATTAGGAAGACTCCTGTGTTACGGGAACCCCCAATGTGTTGCTCGTCCCCAGAATCCCCGTCTTGAAGAGACCCTGTACTGAGAGAGGGTCGAAACGTCGTCGACTACTTTAAAGAGAGAGCCCCAGCAAACTATAAAGTTGCATATGGAAACTGACTGTATCATACCTTTAAGGGCTCCTCTTTTAGAAACCAATAACCATTGCTTTCCGTTCCCTATGAGCACAGTGGGCCTGATTCACAGAACTAACTTACGTCAAAAACGTAAAGTTAGTACCTTTTGGTATTCACAGAATACACTTACTCATTTTGGTATTCACAGAATACACTTACTCATACTAACTTTATGTCCGCACTCGGGCCGGAGATTCCGGCCCGGTGGTGGAGATTCCGGCCGTTTGTGGAGATTCCGGCCCGGAGGTGGAGATTCCGGCCCGGAGGTGGAGATTCCGGCCGTTTGTGGAGATTCCGGCCGGAGATTCCGGCCGTTTAGGAGATTCCGGCCATTTGTGGAGATTCCGGCCGGTTGTGGAGATTCCGGCCGGTGGCGGAATCTCCACAAACGGCCGGAATCTCCACAAACGGCCGGAATCTCCACCTCCGGGCCGGAATCTCCACAAATGGCCGGAATCTCCGGCCCGAGTGCGGACATAAAGTTAGTATGAGTAAGTGTATTCTGTGAATACCAAAATGAGTAAGTGTATTCTGTGAATACCAAAATGAGTAAGTGTATTCTGTGAATACCAAAAGGTACTAACTTTACGTTTTTGACGTAAGTTAGTTCTGTGAATCGGGCCCTATATGTATTGCACTGTTTGGCTACGGTCACTACACTGGGGTTCACAAGACCACTTCAAAATTTTGAAATGTACATAGTGTAAATACACAATTGCAAATACCTTTCTATATCTTTTTTTGCGTGATAAAATTGTTATATGAACTAAATCATACTCACTTCGGCTGAAGTGAGTAAAGCAATAATCCATGTTCTGTGGGCTTCTATACTACTTTTCTATATATCCTATGCTGTAATATTGTTAGGCCTAAATTGAATTAAGGTTTCACTCTACATCTACTCTGTTTTCGCTTTAATCGCGCAAGATATATTACTACTTGCTTAAATCCTTATGCATTAATGAAATGAGTTCCTTGTGAACACTGTTTCTGCTTACTGATTAGCTGACTGCCACATGAGGAGAAATGTTGCGCCCACCATTTCAGGACACGTGGACTGGGTCCCCATGTCCTAAAACAAATAAGGTATAAGGGGTAGGAGTAACCTGATCCCCTGGACCTTGTTGAGCAGTCCCAGAGAGACCCCCATGGGGGTCAAATTTATTTAAAGAAATTGGGGGATCCCGAGGGTTTCCTGTGGGAGCCAGTGGGACCCCATGGACTCCCAAAGGAGTCCCACAGGACGATAAGGAGCATGAGTCTCCCAGAATCTGAAAAAAGGTTTTAAACAGGGGGTGGGCCTGAGTTTCTGTGATTAAGTGCTGTGAACAGGTGTGGGCTGTGAATTGCAGGGCAGTGGGGTTTACTGCCCTTGGGGAGGTGAACGGAGGTCTAAGCTGCCCGTCAGGCCCTGCGGCCGACCCCACGCTGGCCATATGCGGTGGGGAGTTGCCTGGCAGCGGAGGGGATTGGCCTTATGAATGGTAATAAAATAATACTTTACATTAAAAAATACTAGACATTCACTGAAAAAAACAAAGGTTAAAGTGACGTCATAGTTAGGTATGTTGATAATATCTTACTGTGCATTACAAAAAACCCTTAGAAATTCACTGAAAAAAAGCAAAGTTAAAGTGACATTATAGTGAAAATGTCAGTTTAGACTTAACATTTTAAGCAAAAAAAAAACTGACATTTTACAGTTATAGTTATTTCAAGTAACTCTAATTTACACCCTCACCATGCACTGCTTATGGCCTCACATATTACAATACTCATAGTATGCTCTGTGACACCATTGATAACATTACTAATGACAACTGAACTGACATCTTGTTCTGTAGTTTTTGAGAAATTCGGGTTCACAAACTTTGTACATTTCACACTGCGGAGGATCCTTGTCCCCCACCCAGGTCTGGTGGGGGGGGGGGGTCCCAGAGTGATCTCCTTGGAGCCCAAATTATTTTTTTTATCGGCGCTATGAATCTGCAAAGGATCTGTGGCAACATAAGTAAAATTGGCATTCTCCCACCTTTTTAAAAGTAAGCCCCCCTAGAGTGTGCCAGGGCTCGGGTCATGGTAGTGTTATTTTTAGGGGAGAGGCCCTCCTACATGAGTTTTTGGTAAAGGCCCTGGCAACTCCATCCCTGGGGCCAATTTTATAATTTTGAGGGTATGTGGCCCCCTCACGGGGTCATTGAGAGCCCCAGGGACCCCATTGCCTGGGGCTGTTTTCTTGATATAGGGGAGGGGAACATGTAGCCCCTCTCCCCAAGCCTAACAGAGGACTCAGGGACCCTATCCCCTCGGGGTTTTGAAATTTAAGTGAGGGATGTGCAGCCTCTCTATCCTAGAGCCAGAGCCAGGCCCAGTAGAACCTACCTCCAGGGCCAGTGTTTTTTTTGGAGAAGGGGGTGTCAGGCCCCCATCCCTGAGCCAGTGATAGGCCCCAGGGACACCATTCCTCAGTGCCCAATGCAAGTAGTGTCCTAGGGATCCCATCCACCAGGACACCGCTATTTCCTGCCCGAGAGACCACTGCTAATTACCTCACATATTACATCACTCATGACATGTTCTATGGCATCATTGATAATATCACTTCAACATCTGAAATGACATCTTTGTTGACAGCACTGTGCATGGCAGGTGCGCGTGTTATTCACCAGTTCTAGTTATCTAGTTATCTCAAGTAACTATAGGTCATGCCCTCAGGTAATTTATAACTCACGCCCCCGCCATGCACAGTTTTCTCATCAATAGTTTCATTGCAAATGTTGCAGTGATATTATCAGTCATGTCACAGAAGATGTCATGAGTGATGTAATATGTGGGGTAATTAGCAGCGCATGGTGAGGGTGCAAGTTATAGTTTCCATAGTGCACAAGTTATAGTTACTTAAGATAACTAGGGGACAGATGTACAGAGGTTAGTGTTTGCGATTACCTAAAATGGAATTGTTGCGATTCTTTTACACTGCGTTCAAGTCCCGCTGGGTCACAAATAGATCTGCCTCATTAATATTCATGAGGTAGGTCGCAATTTGCAACCCATTGGGAATCGCTAAACTCACAGGGATGGTGGCCTGCTGGGGTCAGCAGACCACCATGTCTGTGATTACTTTCAAATAAAACAATCTTGTTGTTTTTTAAATGCAGCCCGTTTTCCTTAAAGGGAAATGGGGTGCATTTCAAAAAAAAAAATGAAAAGTTTTATTTTTATTTTTTAAGAGTAGGCAGAGGTCTGTGGAACTGCTGCCTGCTCCTAAATTTTTTTTTTACAACCCTTCACAAAGGGGAAGGGATCCCTTGAAGTAGGCAGTAAAATGCAAATGTTTTGCAACTGCATTTCTGCTATTAGGAACGGACATCCTTAAGTTTCTTCCTAATACTGAATCGCTAACCCATTTTGTGATTCAGTTATAGGCTACCGAATCGCAAAATATGGTTTGGTACATAAGAAAATTGTTTTTTCCAGTCGTAAACTGCCTAATTCTGTGAATTGGACCATTTGCGACCTAAAAAAAGCATTTTACATCTGGCCCTAGATCACTATAACTATAACTGGTGAATCTCAATGCTTTTTAGAGTTTAAAATGTTATGTTGTTACTGAACATTTCACTTAACTATAATGTTACTTTAAAGTTAGTTTTTTCCGTGAATTTCTAGGGCTTTTTTAACATAAAGTAATGTTTAATTAGCATATGTAAATCCAACTCCACGCCGCACATGGCCTTTGGCAGTGTGCAGCAGGAGTTGGCTGCAGTGCCTGGCATGCGGGCAGGCCCTGTGGCCAAACTCCCACATGCAACCAATCCCACGGCCGTGTGCAGTGAGCAGTTGGCCACAAGGCTTGTGATGAACCGTCTAAAAGACAGCCTACTGAACACTCCATTATGCATGGCAGGGGGTTGGCCGCAGGGACTTAGACCATGCACGGTGGAGGGTTGGCCAAAGGGCCTTTGTTTTAAAGGGGAGAGGGGCTGTGTGCCCCCCCTCCCTGTGCCTCATTAGGCCCTGTGGACCCCAACCATCCGGGCCCTATGTACTTTAAAGGGGAGGGGGCCACGTGCCCCCCCAAACCCCATTAGGCTCTGGGGACCCCACTCCCCAGGGCTAAATCTCTTTTAAAGGGGAGGGGTCTGCATGCCCCCCCTCCCTGTGCCTTTTTGTTGCCTTGGGAATTTCATCCCCCGGGGCTGTTTTTTTTGTTTTAAAGGGTAGGTGAGCCACACCAGTATTATGGCCCTGGGGTCCACATCACCCAGGGCTGTATAGATATATTAATAGTGGAGGGGGCCACACAAACCCCCCCTCCCAGAGTCTATTATGGCCCTGGGAACTCCATCCCCCAGGGCCATATATATTTTGAAGAGGAGGGGGCCACTGGCCCCCTTCCCTGAGCATCATTAGGCCCTGGGGCCCCATTCCCCCAGGCCATTTTTTTTTTTTGAAAGAGGGGGCACTTTGCCCCCTTCTCTGAGCCTCAGAAGGCCCTGTGGACCCTATCCCCACACAGCCATTTTTTTATTAAGGGGGAGGGAGACTGCATGGCCCCCATACCTAAGCCTTATTGGACCTTGGATGCTTCATCCTCCAGGGCCATTTTAAAAAAAGGGGGGGAGAATGGGGCCACACAGCAAATTTAAAAATGAAAAACAAATGTTTTTGGCCCCAAGTGGGGCCCCTTGGGGGCCTAGGTGGTCAGAGTATCTCTACCCTGACCCGTTATGTCTTTTATTTACCTTTTATTAGGACTCAGGACTGAGAGCTAAGATGGCTGCCACCACTTCCTGGTTGAGGTAGCGGCATACAATAAAATTTCACTTTGAAATTTGTCCGCTCCGAGGATTGTCCGCAGCGTGACGTATTCCATTTTTTTTACCTTAATGTCTCCAAAAGTACTGAACGGATTTACACCAAAATGCAAAAGACACTCTTTCTGGACCAAGATCTAGCTTTCGGTTAAATTTGGCGGAAATCTGCTCAGCGGTTTGGACTGTTGCAGTGTCTAAAGTTTTTATTGAAAAATTAATGGGGAAAAACATTTTGCCCCCCCCCTTTTCTCAGCCCCCACTTGACGGATCACCCCGAAACTTTCCATGTGCAAAGGAGTCAAAAAGTAGCACTTTGGAATGTTTAGTGGAGATTCGACGAACAGGGCCAAAGTTATAAGCAATGCAAAAAATGCATTTCCTATGGAAACCTGTTCTAACTATAACTACCCAGTGGTGATTTATATACTTAGCTGTACTAGTGGTGAAGAACGTGGTCAACAGACCCATTAATGCAGCAAAAGTATATTGAATTTAAGCTGCTCATTAAGCAAAACAAAACTTTACAAAATGTATCTTATTTCCTGGCATACACCTCCTGGCACAGAGGAAACAAGATAATGTTTAACTACTTAGCCTCACAGCTGAAAGAACTATGTTTTTTTTTAACTGTCATTTTGTCTGCATAACTTAAATACTTGTTACCGCGATTTTTGGGAAAAAATATCTTCCAGTTCAGATTACAAACGTAAGTAAACCATAAAAATAAAATAAATGTTATCGATTAGACTTAACCGATTGGAATATACACTTTTACTGCATAGCATTGAGGGTTTATGATACAATTTTTTGCAAGTATCTGAAAATCTTGTTTGAATAGCAATTTGCGAAAAGTTAAAAAAATGACACACAATTTTGCGAAATGGTAGTTCAACATTTTGAGCTATGGTTTAACATTAAATGCATCTGTGCACACTTTTTGATGCATATATGCATTTTGCGCTATAAAAATAGCATAAAAAACCCATGCATCGTGAACAGCAGATGTTCGCAGTATTCTGATCATTACCATTATTCTCTCAAGTGGATTTTTATCCAAACAAAATAACAATGGCCTAATCTCAGGTATTTTATGTTACAGCGTAATGCAAAATGCCGGAAATCATGCAAGATTAGACCTGTGTAAACAAAATTTCGCACTGGCCTATCATTCATTTACAACTGTTATTATCTAATCTCTAATTTGTATTTGGCTTTGCTGCATACGTTTAAACTTGTGTTTGTTATACACTGTGGAAACTGAATTGCATCTAGGTAATCGCAGGTGATGTAAACAGTACAGCATAAATAACATACACCATTGCACTTGAACAACATATCAAAAGCCAAAATGTGTGGCTATTTTATAAGTGAAAGTGCGTCTTCACTGATTGGTGAGATTGCATAGGTGGTTGTGTTGATGGGTGAGATGGCAAAGGTGAGAAAGAGGCGGTTAGATGTATGAGTGCATAGATGGATAAATGAGTGAGTGAATGCATGAAATGTTAACTGGTGAGTGCATCGATGGATAGATGATAGTATTAATGGATGAGTGCATGGATGGATGGTTGAATAAGTGGGTGTATGTTTTTATGACCAATGGTCTCTTGAAGCATGGCTCAACCTTCAGCTAAACCATACGTCAAGAGCATAATGGAAAAGGACTTTGGCTATGCCTAGTAGAATCTGTTGCAGGTTCTCTACTTAGCACCTCTTTCCCAGAACCTGTTGGGCATGGCCTTTAGAAACTGTCTAATGATTCTGGGGACAAAACCATGAGCATTGCCAAATACTGTACCCAGTATAGTGTGGTTGCTAATCCTGACATTTAGCAAGACCATGTATTCAGCATGCATTTGTGGAAAGCCCAGTTGATTGCTGATAGATGAAGGGGATTGAAATTTAAAGGTGCCCTAAAAACACAACAATTCAAATTCCGACATGTATTGATTTATCAGCAATGATTCAAAAACAAAGCTCTGAGAGATACAACTTCCTACAGATTCTGCACCTTCCTAATTATCCTTAGAGACTCCAGACTGATCCAGAAAAGCTTTCCCCCAGCAATTTCTCTTCAGGGCTGCCATGAAACTTCAGTAATACTCAGTGCATAACTTGTAAAAATATAAGTGCCAGGGCCCTCGTCAGGAGGCCACTGCAGCTTGCAGCACCTGTTGCCTCTGCCAGAGCTGCCAGTGACAGCACCAACACACTACTAATCAGCACACTCTTAAAAGTGTGGCAATTCCAGGCCCCCATAGCAATAAAAAAAAAAGGCTTGGGTGGTAGGTATTAGTTATTTTTATTGTGTATTGAATTAATAAACAGCTGTTGTCTTTATCTCTAAATTCAACTGACAGTGCCACCATGTGCAAATTGTCCTTAGGGCCAGTGCTGACATTTAAGTGCCGGTGGCGAGCACCAGAAACCACCAGCTCAAATTAAGCACTGGTCATATTCCCACCTCAAGTATAACAATGGCAGAGCATATTAGGTAGTAACCTCCATGCTAGTGTGAGTTCCTATATTTTCATGTCTCATCAGTGCTAGTCCAGAGCTCTCTCTTGGTATTTCACCACTGAAATTCCTTAGCAGTTTGACAGCAACTATGTCATATGTCTTCCCCAAAGCTTTCAGTGTTTATGCCTTGCAGCAGATGATACAAAAAGGTGTCCCTGTTGGACCTACACCACATCTGAATGTGGTACCTGGGATCAAAACGCAGCACTATTGCCTTTAATTCTTATGTTACATGCACCCAATGGTCATCAGGAGGTCAATCTTATTTTGGCCAGTGACCGCAGGAAGATGCCAAAGTGATCTACTTCCCCCCCAGGAAAGTCACCTGTCAAGGAACAGTCTCCTAATGGATCTGCCTATAGAAAAAAGTGTGATATGAAGGAGAAGTTCTTCTCTTTCTCAAGGAAATGGTTGCAGTCTCTGGATGGTTCAGAGTTTCACCTCCAATCCCCGATGCTGGAGACTTCCTCATTGACAGATAAGATCTCAATGCTGAAAGAGATGAGACTGGCGTTTACAGGTCTATCAGCCAACCACATGCAAGTTGAAGACTTCTGGCTGGCTATGCTGAATCAGTTTAGGATGGCTAATATGCCCTCTCCGCCACATCAAGGAAACATTCTCTTTTGGGCTTCGCAAATGTGTTGACCCCCAACCTCGACACCTCCCATCGAT
>CAWUFW010026803.1:0-30765 GCA_963921515.1 Calotriton arnoldi
AAGGTGCCCACTATAATTAGTGGACAGCATATGCCAGGCCAACTTCTCACAGGGAGGAACAACCTTGCTCAGGTTCCTATGGTCTGGAATATTTTCTCTGCCTCTAGGGACACTGTTGCTGCCACCAGGGGGTTCTAACCCCTCTCTTCTAGAAGCTCTCTGGAACTCAAAGGCTTCTTTGTCTAATGCCAACTGCTTGGTTTTGAGGGCAAATCTTGCTTCCTCATACTGCAGCAGTTTGTACATCCTTTCAGAGGAGGTCTCTCTTCTTGGGAAGAAGGAGTTCCTCTGGTAGACAGTTTCTCTGCCAGAGTGAAAGGAGTGCTCAGATTCCCTGGAAAGGGACCTGTGCCTGTCTTCCACTATGTCAGTTCTCTTAGGGAGAATTCCTCTGTCTTGTTCAGACCCCTTTGGGCCTGGCCCTACAATCACAGAGTCCTGGTCATCCTGATGTTCATCATCTGACCCAGACACTATAACTGACCCACCCACTGATACAGACCCCTTAGCTCCTAGAGCTAATCTAAGGTCATCTGCTGTTAGCAGATCTATCAAGTGTAGTGTGGAGGGACTCTGTCCTATCTTCAGGTGCCTCTCAGCACACATGGCTTTCAAGGCAAAGAAAGTCATGTCCTTATACTGAAGCTGGGTGGATCCACTGGGTCCATCCCTTGAGGACATTCTAGTGTTGTGCAGTGTTGTACTACCTACACTAGTTTGCGGCCTACTGATACTAGCTTGAGCTGTAGAAAGGGCGTGCTATCCCTTTTGCACACAGCTCTAAGTTCAGTAGAACTTATTGATACTAAGATTGATTTTATATGTACCTTGAGTACCTATAGTGGTTTTCAGTTAGTAATTCAAATAGAGATTTTCTGGTAAAACTATAGCAAGCTGGAATCTCACACGCTGCCACCAATGTGAGAAGTTGGCCTGGTATATGCTGTTCACTAGTTAAAGTGGACACCTTGCACCAGTACAAATCGACTCTTATGGTTGGTAGGTTTAAGACAACCTTTATAGAAAGCTATCCTAGTGGTAGCTGTGGAGAGCAGCCTTCAGGCTAAGTCTTGGAGGAATGTAAAGCAGCTTGTTTTACCACACAATCTCTTGAATCACCAAATGAAAAGACACCACACAGGTATATATATCAAATATATATGTATTTATTAATAAACAACTCTCTACTAATCTCTTTATGAGATTAGAAGTCAGGAACATGTGTACAATGCAAAGTTATCACAAATAAGTTAGCACAATCAAATATCACAATCCTAGCTTGGCTAGACATGGGCCTAGAGCCTATAGAATCAATGGACCCCAAAGAACCACCCCAGGTAGTTGTAGGAGACCCACAGGGGACGGACGCGGTGTTCAGACACTGGTGCGAGTCCTGTACGAGTCTATGCGCATAGGCGCGATTGAGATTTCAATGTTAAAGGTCCCTTGCGTGTTCGAGGTGAACACACCGATCAGTCCTTGTACGAGTCGAAGGACGCGGTTACAGATAGAGTTGCAAGGGAGATGGACGCGATGTGTCTAACACAGACGCGAACCCTGTACCAGCCAGTGCGATAATCGCACTGGGAAAATAAGAGTTTTAGGGTACTCCTAGAGTCACTACAAGCAAGCCACTTACAGGGTAAGTATTTCTAGGGCCCACACCCACAGGAGCACCTTAGTGCTGAAGTTACCTCACCCAGGGGAGCCGGGTGCATAGGTGTCCTTTGGTGTCGGGTCGCGTCGTCGTTTTCAATGGGAGCCAGTGAAGACTTGCTGCTTGCGGCGACAGGAGAAGTGTCCGGTGGAATCCAAGCCTGGATTCAGAAGATGGAAGACCCGAAAGCAGAGGGGACAGTGTTCAAGGGCACTTGGCAGTGACCCGGGGCAAGGAAGATGAATGCCCACCGTCGTCGACAGGATTCAGGTTGTTCACGGGTGTCTTGACTCTTCGACCACGAGGTCCAGGAGGTGTCGAGGATAGCCAGAAGCTGGATTCAGCGTGTCCCACGAAGTCTGCAGCTGACTGCAGTGTCGGCGACCCGATTGGAGCCAACAAGCCTTGGTAGCAGCAAGTCTTGTGGAGAAGACAAAAAGTCAATGGTGCAGACCAGCAGAGTCTGGGGAACTTACCCAGCGAAGGTAGGTCAGGGCAGGCCTGGAGCAACCAGGGGAGTCCTTTGGTTTGGTTAGAAAGTCTTCTGGGGACCCACAAGCCGGCTGGCAAGGGATCGCAAAGACGCCTCGGTAGGATTCACTCAGCAGGGGCCCACGGTCACTCAGGACGGTATAGGCCTCTGATTTTGGGAGGCATCTCTGCTAGAGGCTGGCACCACATGTGGTCCAAAGCACAAGTTCGTAGAATGTCATGAAGTGGTTGCACTCGACAATAGTGCACGGTACCCAGGGTCTGCGGTTCCTCATTGCTCGTGGGGTCCACTTGCCTCAGCTTTGCTGGGGACTCACGATGGCCTTGGAGAAGTTAGGAAATCCTCTTCCTGGGCTGTAGTTTGTGACCGTTGTTGTAGTTTTTGGTGCCTGCCAAGCAGGGGAGTCACTCCTTGACTCCAAGGGAGATTCTTCCGTCTTCCAGAGGTAGTGGAACGTCGAAGGTCCAGGATTCTTCTTAAGACCGTCGTCCAGGGAGATCTGGGTTGCAATGCACAGGTTCCCCCTCTTATACTAAAAAGAAGGGAGGGACTAGCTCTATGACCCCACCTATGGGAGGGTCAGGGGAGGGGTGGCTACACCCACTTCCCTTTGTCCAGTTTCGCGCCAGAGCAGGGGCAGGTAGCCCCTGAGCTGGTTTGAACTGGCATATGCACAGAGGAGCCTTCTGCTCCCCCAGTGCAGGACTTCAAAGCACTCTAGGAGTGCACCCACCCAGCCCCAATACACTAAACCCTGTCTGGGAGGTGGTCACACCCCTTGGGACAGGATACCTATTGTTGGGCTTCCTCCACTGCGAGTGTCGGTCATCAGCAGGAGGGCAGCCCAGTGTCTGTGACTGGTGGCATCCATTTTGTGATGCCAGGGCTCTTCAGGATTCTACCGCGTTTCCACAGTAGCTACATGTCTATCCCTCTAGAAGGGTGGGATCATACTCCCACACCAGTTACTTGTGTGGGGGTATGATTCCAAAGTGTTTGACACCAAACACGACATGTTTTGATGCAGCCATTCCATAGTTAGCATTTACCGCGAGGATATAATGCACTTAAGAGTATATGATTTGACTGCATTCACAAACAGCCCCAGAGAATGGACTCTGAGGGCTGAAGAGGGGCCCTGCTCAGGCAGAGGCACCCCCTCACCTGGAAACTAAGCACCCTGCCCTCAGGACTGATAGGGCCTGCTTTAGGGGTGACTGATAAGTCTCAATGTGTGTGCAGGAGAGACATAGGGGACCTATATCTCAGTGAGGGGTGCTAGCACTTCCTCACTCAGGCTGCAGTAGCAGGCCTGTGGTGTCAGATTTAGTCTGCTTCCCAGGGGTGGCATAATACATGCTTCAGCCCCTGGTAGGCCTGTGAAGTACCTATGCCCTTGGTACCTAAGGTACCATATACTAGGGACTCATAAGGTACCACAGTATCCAATCACTAGCGTACCTAGAGTGCACTCCAAATCGTTTAGAGAGAACAGAGAGGCTGGGGCCCTGATTGGCAGGGTCCCAGCCAGGCTATAGCCAGAAACCAGTGTAAACATCAGAAAAAAAAGTGGGGGCAACATAAGAGGCATATCCTCGTCTTCCGTCTTTCTGTACCTTTCCTGCCTGTTTTTGCATCTCACTTGCCTCTTTCTGCACTTTTCTTGCTTCTTGCTGCACCCCTGTTGTTTCTTTATGTACCTCTTTTGCCTCTTTCTGCACTTTTCTTGGCTTTTTCTGCACCTCTCTTCCGTCTTTCTGCATGTCTGTTGCCTCTTTCTGCACCTCATTTGCTGCTTTCTGCACCCCTGTTGCACCTCATTTGCTTCTTTCTGCACCCCTGTTGTCTCTTTCTGCACTCGTCTTCCCTCTTTCTGTACCTTTCCTGCCTGTTTTGCATCTCACTTGCTTCTTTCTGCACTTTTCTTGCTTCTTTCTGCACCCCTGTTGTCTCTTTATGTACCTCTTTTGCCTCTTTCTGCACTTTTCTTGCCTTTTTCTGCACCTCTCTTCCCTCTTTCTGCATGTCTGTTGCCTCTTTCTGCACCTCATTTACTTCTTTCTGCACCCCTGTTGTCTCTTTATGCACTCGTCTTCCGTCTTTCTGTACCTTTCCTGCCTGTTTTTGCATCTCACTTGCCTCTTTCTACACTTTCCTTGCTTCTTTGTACACCTCTGTTGCTTCTTTCAGCAATTCTCTTGCCTCTTTGTGCACTTCTCTTGCCTGTTTCTGCACCTCTCTTGCCTCTTTCTGCACCCCTGTTGGCTCTTTCTGCACCTCACTTGCTCCTTTCTGCACCTGTTGTTGGTTCTTTCGGCATCCCTGTTGTCTCTTTATGTACCTCTTTTGCCTCTTTCTGCACTTTTCTTGGCTTTTTCTGCACCTCTCTTCCCTCTTTCTGCACACCTGTTGCCTCTTTCTCCACCTCATTTGCGTCTTTCTGCACCCCTGTTGTCTCTTTCTGCACTCGTCTTCCCTCTTTCTGTATCTTTCCTGCCTGTTTTTGCATCTCACTTGCCTCTTTCTGCACTTTTTTTGCTTCTTTCTACACCCCTGTTGCTTCTTTCAGCAATTCTCTTGCCTTTTGTGCACTTCTCTTGCCTGTTTCTGCACCTCTCTTGCCTCTTTTTGCACCTCTATTAGCTCTTTCTGTACCTCACTTGCTCCTTTCTACACTTCTCTTGCCTCTTTCTGCACCCCTGTTGCTTCATTCTGCACTTTCCATGCTTTTTTCTGCACCTGTCTTGCTTCTTTCTGCACCCCTGTTGTCTCTTTATGTACCTCTTTTGCCACTTTCTGCACTTTTCTTGGCTTTTTCTGCACCTCTCCTCCCTCTTTCTGCACGTCTGTTGCCTCTTTCTGCACCTCATTTGCTTCTTTCTGCACCCCTTTTGTCTCTTTCTGCACTCGTCTTCCCTCTTTCTGTACCTTTCCTGCCTGTTTTTGTATCTCACTTGCTTCTTTCTGCACTTTTCTTGCTTCTTTCTGCACCCCTGTTGTCTATTTATGTACCTCTTTTGCCTCTTTCTGCACTTTGCTTGCCTTTTTCTGCACCTCTCTTCCCTCTTTCTGCATGCCTGTTGCCTCTTTTTGCACCTCATTTGCTTCTTTCTGCACCCCTGTTGTCTCTTTCTGCACTCGCCTTCCCTCTTTCTGTACCTTTCCTACCTGTTTTTGTATCTCACTTGCTTCTTTTTGCACTTTTCTTGCTTCTTTCTGCACCACTGTTGTCCCTTTATGTACCTCTTTTGCCTCTTATGCACTTTTCTTGCCTTTTTCTTCACCTCTCTTCCCTCTTTCTGCACGTCTGTTGCCTCTTTCTGCACCTCATTTGCTTCTTTATGCACCCCTGTTGTCTCTTTCTGCACTCGTCTTCCCTCTCTCTGTACCTTTCCTGCCTGTTTTTGTATCTCACTTGCTTCTTTCTGCACTTTTATTGCTTCTTTCCTCACCCCTGTTGTCTCTTTATGTACCTCTTTTGCCTCTTTCTGCAGTTTTCTTGCCTTTTTCTGCACCTCTCTTCCCTCTTTCTGCACGTCTGTTGCCTCTTTCTGCACCTCATTTGCTTCTTTCTGCACCCCTGTTGTCGCTTTCTGCACTCGTCTTCCCTCTTTCTGTACGTTACCTGCCTGTTTTTGCATCTCACTTGCCTCTTTCTGCACATTTCTTGCTTCTTTCTGCACCCCTGTTGTCTCTTTATGTACCTCTTTTGCCTCTTTCTGCACTTTTCTTGCCTTTTTTCTGCACCTCTCTTCCTTCTTTCTGCACGTCTGTTGCCTCTTTCTGCACCTCATTTGCTCCTTTCTGCACCCCTGTTGTCTCTTTCTGCACTCGTCTTCCGTCTTTCTGTACCTTTCCTTCCTGTTTTTGCATCTCACTTGCCGCTTTCTGCACTTTTCTTGCTTCTTTGTACACCTCTGTTGCTTCTTTCAGCAATTCTCTTGCCTCTGTGTGCACTTCTCTTGCCTGTTTCTGCACCTCTCTTGCCTCTTTCTGCACCCCTGTTGGCTCTTTCTGCACCTCACTTGCTCCTTTCTGCACCTGTCTTGCTTCTTTCTGCACCCCTGTTGTCTCTTTATGTACCTCATTTGCCTCTTTCTGCACTTTTCTTGGCTTTTTTTGCACCTCTCTTCCCTCTTTCTGCACGTCTGTTGCCTCTTTCTGCACCTCATTTGCTTCTTTCTGCACCCCTGTTGTCTCTTTCTGCACTCGTCTTCCCTCTTTCTGTACCTTTCCTGCCTGTTTTTGCATCTCACTTGCCTCTTTCTGCACTTTTCTTGCTTCTATCTACACCCCTGTTGCTTCTTTCAGCAATTCTCTTGCCTTTTTGTGCACTTCTCTTGCCTGTTTCTGCACCTCTCTTGCCTCTTTTTGCACCTCTGTTGGCTCTTTCTGCACCTCACTTGCTCCTTTCTACACTTCTCTTGACTCTTTCTGCACCCCTGTTGCTTCATTCTGCAGTTTCCATGCTTCTTTCTGCACCGGTCTTGCTTCTTTCTGCACCCTGTTGTCTCTTTATGTACCTCTTTTGCCTCTTTCTGCACTTTTCTTGCCTTTTTCTGCACCTCTTTTCCCTCTTTCTGCACGTCTGTTGCCTCTTTCTGCACCTCATTTGCTTCTTTCTACACCCCTGTTGTCTCTTTCTGCACTCGTCTTCCGTCTTTCTGTACCTTTCCTGCCTGTTTTTGTATCTCACTACCCATGTACTCATGCAATAACCCAGGCACTAACACATGCACTGCTACAATCCCCTGAGCACTACTGATGCAGTCCAGCCATCTCCTTGTCACTACCCATGGACTCCTCCAATCACCCAGCCAGTTCCATGTCCTTATCTAATCACTGCGCCAAAACACAAGCAATTATAAATTCACCATGCACTCTCCTTGCAGTACTCTAATCATCCAGTCACTACCCATGTACTCATGCAATGACACAGGCACTAACACATGCACTGCTACAATCCCCTGAGCACTACTGATGCAGTCCAGCCATCTCCTTGTCACTACCCATGCACTCCTCCAATGACGCAGCCAGTTCCATGTACTTATCTATTCACTGCGCCAAAACACAAGCACTTATAAATTCACCATGCACTCTCCTTGCAGTACTCTAATCATCCAGTCAGTACCCATGTACTTATGCAATGGCCCAGGCACTAACACATGCACTGCTACAATCCCTTGAGCACTACTGATGCAGTCCAGCCATCTCCTTGGCACTACCCATGCACTCCTCCAATCACCCAGCCAGTTCCATGTACTTATCCAATCACTCCGCCAAAACCCAAGCACTTATAAATTCACCATGCACTCTCCTTGCAGTACTCTAATCATCCTGTCACTACCCATGTACTCATGCATTGACCCAGGCACTAACACATGCACTGCTACAATCCCCTGAGCACTACTGCTGCAGTTCAGCCATCTCCTTGGCACTACCCATGCACTCCTCCAATCACCCAGCCAGTTCTATGTACTTATCCAATCACTCCGCCAAAAGACAAGCACTTATAAATTCACCATGCACTCTCCTTGCAGTACTCTAATCATCCAGTCAGTACCCATGTACTTATGCAATGGCCCAGGCACTAACACATGCACTGCTACAATCCCCTGAGCACTACTGATGCAGTCCAGCCATCTCCTTGTCACTACCCATGCACTCCTCCAATCACCCAGCCAGCACCATGTACTTATCCAATCACTCTGCCAAAACCAAAGCACTTATAAATTCACCATGCACTCTCCTTGCAGTACTCTAATCATCCAGTCATTACCCATGTACTTATGCAATGGCCCAGGCACTAACACATGCACTGCTACAATCCCCTGAGCACGACTGATGCAGTCCAGCCATCTCCTTGTCACTACCCATGCACTCCTCCAATCACCCAGCCAGTTCCATGTACTTATCCAATCACTCCGCCAAAACCCAAGCACTTATAAATTCACCATGCACTCTCCTTGCAGTACTCTAATCATCCAGTCACTACCCATGTACTTATGCAATGACCCAGGCACTAACACATGCACTGCTACAATCCCCTGAGCACTACTGATGCAGTTCAGCCATCTCCTTGTCACTACCCATGCACTCCTCCAATCACCCAGCCAGTTCCATGTCCTTATCTAATCATTGCGCCAAAACACAAGCACTTAAAAATTCACCATGCACTCTCCTTGCAGTACTCTAATCATCCAGTCAGTACCCATGTACTCATGCAATTACCCAGGCACTAACACATGCACTGCTACAATCCCCTGAGCACTACTGATGCAGTCCAGCCATCTCCTTGTCACTACTCATGCACTCCTCCAATCACCCAGCCAGTTTCATGTCCTTATCTAATCACTGCGCCAAAACACAAGCAATTATAAATTCACCATGCACTCTCCTTGCAGTACTGTAATCATCCAGTCACTACCCATGTACTCATGCAATGGCCCAGGCACTAACACATGCACTGCTACAATCTCCTGAGCACTACTGATGCAGTCCAGCCATCGCCCTGTCACTACCCATGGCCTCCTCCAATCACCCAGCGAGCACCATGTACTTATCCAATCACTCCGCCAAAACCCAAGCACTTATAAATTCACCATGCACTCTCCCTGCAGTACTCTAATCATCCAGTCAGTACCCATGTACTTATGCAATGACCCAGGCACTAACACATGCACTGCTCCAATCCCCTGAGCACTACTGATGCAGTCCAGCCATGTCCTTGTCACTACCCATGCACTCCTCCAATCACCCAGCCAGTTTCATGTCCTTATCTAATCACTGCGCCAAAACCCAAGCACTTATAAATTCACCATGCACTCTCCTTGCAGTACTCTAATCATCCAGTCAGTACCCATGTACTGATGCAATGATCCAGGCACTAACACATGCACTGCTACAATCCCCTGAGCACTACTGATGCAGTCCAGCCATCTCCTTGTCACTACCCATGCACTCCTGCAATCACCCAGCCAGTTCCATGTACTTATCCTATCACTCCGCCAAAACACAAGCACTTATAAATTCACCATGCACTCTCCTTGCAGTACTCTAATCATCCAGTCAATACCTATGTACTTATGCAATGGCCCAGGCACTAACACATGCACTGCTACAATCCCCAGAGCACTACTGATGCAGTCCAGCCATCTCCTTGTCACTACCCATTCACTCCTCCAATCACCCAGCCAGCACCATGTACTTATCCAATGACTCCGCCAAAACCCAAGCACTTATAAATTCACCATGCACTCTCCTTGCAGTACTCTAATCATCTTGTCAGTACCCATGTAGTCATGCAATGACCCAGGCACTAACACATGCACTGCTACAATCCCCTGAGCACTACTGATGCAGTCCAGCCATCTCCTTGTCACTATCCATGCACTCCTCCAATCACCCAGCCAGTTCCATATCCTTATCTAATCACTGTACCAAAACACAAGCACTTATAAATTCACCATGCACTCTCCTTGCAGTACTCTAATCATCCAGTCACTACCCATGTACTCATGCCATGACCCAGGCACTAACACATGCACTGCTACAATCCCCTGAGCACTACTGATGCAGTCCAGCCATCTCCTTGTCACTACCCATGCACTCCTCCAATCACCCAGCCAGCACCATGTACTTATCCAATCACTCTGCCAAAACCAAAGCACTTATAAATTCACAATGCACTCTCCTTGCAGTACTCTAATCATCCAGTCATTACCCATGTACTTATGCAATGGCCCAGGCACTAACACATGCACTGCTACAATCCCCTGAGCACGACTGATGCAGTCCAGCCATCTCCTTGTCACTACCCATGCACTCCTCCAATCACCCAGCCAGTTCCATGTACTTATCCAATCACTCCGCCAAAACCCAAGCACTTATAAATTCACCATGCACTCTCCTTGCAGTACTCTAATCATCCAGTCACTACCCATGTACTTATGCAATGACCCAGGCACTAACACATGCACTGCTACAATCCCCTGAGCACTACTGATGCAGTTCAGCCATCTCCTTGTCACTACCCATGCACTCCTCCAATCACCCAGCCAGTTCCATGTCCTTATCTAATCATTGCGCCAAAACACAAGCACTTAAAAATTCACCATGCACTCTCCTTGCAGTACTCTAATCATCCAGTCAGTACCCATGTACTCATGCAATTACCCAGGCACTAACACATGCACTGCTACAATCCCCTGAGCACTACTGATGCAGTCCAGCCATCTCCTTGTCACTACTCATGCACTCCTCCAATCACCCAGCCAGTTTCATGTCCTTATCTAATCACTGCGCCAAAACACAAGCAATTATAAATTCACCATGCACTCTCCTTGCAGTACTGTAATCATCCAGTCACTACCCATGTACTCATGCAATGGCCCAGGCACTAACACATGCACTGCTACAATCTCCTGAGCACTACTGATGCAGTCCAGCCATCGCCCTGTCACTACCCATGGCCTCCTCCAATCACCCAGCGAGCACCATGTACTTATCCAATCACTCCGCCAAAACCCAAGCACTTATAAATTCACCATGCACTCTCCCTGCAGTACTCTAATCATCCAGTCAGTACCCATGTACTTATGCAATGACCCAGGCACTAACACATGCACTGCTACAATCCCCTGAGCACTACTGATGCAGTCCAGCCATGTCCTTGTCACTACCCATGCACTCCTCCAATCACCCAGCCAGTTCCATGTCCTTATCTAATCACTGCGCCAAAACCCAAGCACTTATAAATTCACCATGCACTCTCCTTGCAGTACTCTAATCATCCAGTCAGTACCCATGTACTGATGCAATGATCCAGGCACTAACACATGCACTGCTACAATCCCCTGAGCACTACTGATGCAGTCCAGCCATCTCCTTGTCACTACCCATGCACTCCTGCAATCACCCAGCCAGTTCCATGTACTTATCCTATCACTCCACCAAAACACAAGCACTTATAAATTCACCATGCACTCTCCTTGCAGTACTCTAATCATCCAGTCAATACCTATGTACTTATGCAATGGCCCAGGCACTAACACATGCACTGCTACAATCCCCTGAGCACTACTGATGCAGTCCAGCCATCTCCTTGTCACTACCCATGCACTCCTCCAATCACCCAGCCAGTTCCATGTCCTTATCCAATGCAATGACCCAGGCTCTAACTCATGGTAAATACAGAGGAGGTCATTCTAATCACAGGGGTACCCCAACGCATAGTGTTCCCTAGTGTATGTAGGTGTTTTCACTGTATTCTAAGAGTCTTTTAGCAGAGCACTGGCTCTAGGCCTGGTTAGTCAGAGTCAGTTACCACCAGTACCCGACTTCTGTTGCTTCTTTCTGCATTTGTCTTGCTTCTTTCTGCGCTTTTCTTCCTCTTTCGTCACATGTCCTACCTTTGTAGGCATAGTTAGAAATTAGCATTTAAAAAACCTTTGAAATTCACTGAAATAACCATAGGTTTCAGGGACGTTATAGTGAGAAATTAGCATTTAAAAAACCTTTGAAATTCACTGAAAAAAACCATAGGTTTCAGGGACGTTATAGGTAGAAATTAGCATTTAAAAAACCTTAGAAATTCAATGAAAAAACCACAGGTTTCAGGGACGTTATAGGTAGTTGGACATTTCACTCGTACAAAACCAGAGAAATTCAGCCGTTATAGTTAGTTCAGCTAACTATAACTCGCGCCCCCGCAATGCACTGCTGATGACATCACATATTACATCATTCATGACATGGTCAGTGACATCACTGATGACATCTCAAATGACATCACTGATGACATCACTGATGACAGCATCCACGTGATAATCTGATGCACCTCCTCATACCCTAATATAACCTTTGATACACCCACTCTAAAATACAGACTACCATTTTCGAAACCATAGACACACCAATACCAGTTAGTACATACCCACTCACTAATTCCTAGGTCTACACTCACATCCACTCATTCACCCATACAGTCACTCATACATGCAGTCAACCATCAATACGGAATTATCATATGCACTCACATATCTATACAGACACTCACACACCGCCACTCATCCATAGAGTTACTCACACAACTAGTCAGTCATGCAAAGAATCAATCACACTCCCATTTACTCACCTATACAGTTATACACACACCACCTCACTTATTCAAACATATACTAACACATACTTACACTCTTATACAATAACTAATACAAGCACACACTGATCCATACAGCCACTCTCACAATCACTCACTCTCACATATAGTCATTTATACACTCCAACACTCACATATACTGCCTTTCACATATGCAGTTACTCACACATGTACCACTGAGGCATCCATTCACTCACCAACACGTCCATACACACACTCACCCACCCATACAGCCCTTCACAGATGCACTCTTGAACCCATACACCCAGTGAATCATCCACTCACACATCTATGCACAGAGTCTCACCTCCCACCCACCCACACAGACACTCAGTCACCCATACAGATACTCAGACAACCAATCAATAACCCATATAGATCCTCATTTAGCTACTCACCAACCCATGCAACCGCTTCACACCAACTGACAAACTAAACTGTGTGAATGTCTGTACCAGTCACTAACCCATGCATTCAGTAAGACACATTTAATCACTCACTTATACAGTCAGTCACGCACCTACTAAATCATCCATCCAGACACTTATACACCCACTCATTCTTCAATACACCTTGGAATATATATATAAAACTTTATAGAAACACACAGTCACTGGATGATGTCATCCGTGATGTCATTTGAGATGTCATCAGTGATGTCATCAGTGATGTCACTGACCATGTTATGAATGATGTAATATGTGACGTCATCAGCAGTGCATAGCGGGGGCGCGAGTTATAGTTAGCTGAACTAACTATAACGGCCGAATTTCTCTGGTTTTGTACGACTGAAATGTCCAACTAACTATAACGTCCCTGAAACCAGTGGTTTTTCCAGTGAATATATATATATATATATATTCCTGTACCGAAGGACCATAATATGGCCAACATGATGAGAGACCTAAAAACCTTCGAGAGAAGATGCAGACTTGCAGAATACTTTTACAATAATTCTAATGTTGGTCTGCCAAGCTACCTTCCAGATCCATTTAAGAAGTTCCGCCATCCCAAATCATGGACTCCTCAATGTGGTAGAAATCCTGTTCTTGATACATACATTTTATCCATCAACAAACTCATCAAGGAATCAACACCTAAGAGGATTTTTGATAACATTACCCGAGAAGAGAGAAAAGCTCTCCACCTCCTTCAACAGAGAATGGATGTCATTATAAAACCGGCAGACAAAGGTGGTGCAGTGGTTGCCTTGAAAGTAAGTGATTATATTGAGGAAGGAATGAGACAACTAATGGATACCAACACTTACAAACCTTTAGAAACTGATCCCACAGAAGACTTAAACAAAGAAATTAAGAACATGGTTGTAAGGTACAAGAGCTTAAACCTCATTGATGAAACAACAGCAGATATACTTGTTCATCCCAAACCAAGACCTGGGAGATTTTATATGCTTCCCAAAATTCACAAAATGAACAATCCTGGCCGTCCCATCATCTCTGGCAATGGCACAGCTACTGAGAGACTATCTTTATTTGTCGACCTGCACCTCCAGCCCATTGTACAGGAACTTCCATCATTTGTTAAAGATACCAGTCACTTCCTTCAGATTATTGAAAAATTAAACCAAACCTACACATTTGATGATGATACTCTTCTGGCTACATTTGATGTTACATCATTATACACCAATATACCACATGAGGATGGGCTTATGGCATTATCTGAAGCTCTTAATAAAAGAACTGTGAAAAAGCCATCAACAAATGTGCTTACCAACTTTGCAAGAGTTATCCTTAAATCCAACAATTTTACATTCAATGGTAAACACTATCTGCAGATACAAGGGACTTCCATGGGCACTCGGATGGCTCCATCCTATGCAAATATCTTCATGGGCAAACTAGAGAACTGTATACTTGCTACTTATAGCATCAAACCACTGGTATGGCTAAGATACATTGATGACATATTTATAATATGGAATGCAGGAAGTAGAGCATTGGAACAATTTACAGCTTATATCAACAATATCCATCCTACCATCAAATTTACCAGCAGCAATACTAAACAGAAGCATCATCTCCCTTTTCTGGATGTGCTACTCACCATTCATGAACAAAAAATTACAACTGATCTGTACCACAAGCCTACAGATGCTCATTTGTATCTAAACTGGACTTCATGTCACCCACACCACACTAAACTGAGCATCATCTACAGCCAAGCACTCAGAATAAGACGCATCTGCAGCAATGAGGAAACCTGTAAAGACCATCTACAGGAGCTTGCTACATTATTTAAAATACGTGGCTATCCTCTGCATATCATACAGCAACAAATTGACAAGTCTTTGCAGTTACCCAGAGAAGCACTTATTTGGAATACCAACGGCAGAAACAAAAGTGACAGAACTCCATTTGTGGTTGACTATCATCCATCAGCTCCCAACTACAGAAATATAATGCAAAAAACATTTCCCTTACTGTCTACTTGTGAAAAATTGCAAAAGGTTTTTCCAAAACCGCCAGTCATTGCTTACCGCAGAGCTCCAAATTTACGATCTCTTATTGTGAGAGCTGAACTCAAGCAAGTTGTAACAAATGCAGGGGTTCTTTGCTGTGACTCTAAAAGGTGCATCACGTGTGAATACCTTTTACAAACATCATCAGTAACTAGTTCTGTTACAAGAAGGACCTATGGAATAAGACAGCATCTTACATGTCGCTCAACATGCATTATTTATGTGATTCAGTGCCAACAACAAAGCTGTAAAAACAATATGTAGGCCAAACAGTGAATGACCTCCGTACACGATTCAGGAACCACAAATCGGCAATAATTAATAAGAAAATTGACCAGCCTGTAGCCAATCATTTTAACCTTGTGGATCATTTACTATCAGATTTGAAGATTTTCCCCGTGGAACATGTCTCAAAGGAAGAACTACTGGACTCCAGAGAAAACTTCTGGATGTACCGTTTAAAATCACTGCATCCAGATGGACTGAACATTACTGATAATACAACCTGATTACTGCATATCTCAAGAGCTCTCAGGACTGCATTGATTCCACATTCCAAATGGAATCTTCACTCATGATGCTTTTTGAAAATTCAGCTGTGTCATCTGTGCAGCCACTGAGCAAACCATCTTGTACTACCTGAGGAAGGCGGAAGCTGAAACGTTGTAGTTGAAATATATTTTTGTTCTTTGGTGAATCTATCTGTTTGAGTCACTTCTTTCTTGGATATTTTATTTCTTTGTGACTCATTGTATCCTTTGGGATCCAGATTTTTGCCCTGGCTGGCTGTTGTTTTCTTGTGATCCTCCATCTTCAAGTATATATATATATATATATATATATATTATCTACTGGCAGTCGCCAGTAGATAGTTATAGTTAGGACCTATTTTCCATAGGAAATCTGCGACATTCTATTTGAAATAACTCTCTTGCCGGTTGACGAATCTTCGCGAAATTTTCAAACTTTATGGCCCGCTCCGGTCCGCTCCTACCCTGAAAGTTTCGGGGTGATTCGTCAAGCGGGGGCCGAGAAAAAAGGGGGTCCCAAAACATGTTTTCCCCATTCATTTTCCCATAGGAAACTTTAGACACGGCTACAGCCCGAACTGCTGAACGGAATTACACCAAATTTGGCAAAGAGGTAGTTATTGGTTCAGAAAGAACCCTTTTTAGGTCTCGCCTAGGCAGCGCATGCGCTGTCTCGTTGAGACATGCAGTATATGCTTTAGTGGGGAGTCCCCGCCTCCTTTTTCTATTTGTTATTGAGTGTGTCTTTCAAAATGTACTACTTGCTACTGGCTAATCGTGTTCCAAGTCCCTCCTTTTTCCCTGTTGGGCACGCCTATGGCTATTGGCCCCTTTACTTGTATTAGTCCATTTTTTTTGGGTCTGTTGTTTTTCTGGGATCTCTTTTTTTAATGTGCCTTGCTTTTTTTTTTTTACTTCAAGGCAAGCCGTGATATTGTCACACTTGACTCTGTCACTGTGTTTCCAGGCACGTAATATTTTTTTCGAGCTCGAGGCAAGCGCATTATATTGACAGACTTGAAACGTTTGCGGCCGCGTGTGTTTCCACGTACATATAAATGTCTTTTTGTTATTGCAATGTTAAACCAAGCAATGTTTTGTTATGACTTTAAGATTTGTTTATTGGATATGTTTGGGAGGCGCATGTTAACAATTTTTATCGGACATTGTTGGTAGGTGTGGTAGGTGCGTGATGCTTGTTTAGTTTTTCTTTTCTCCCGGGGCGGCGAGATCCCTGTGTTTATTTATTATTAAATAATTAACAAATGTTGAGCCGATGCCGAGGCTCGAACAGTGGCCCCCAGCTCTCAAGTGGGCAGCTCTAACTGCTAAACCACAGCCTCTTCATCTGAGGATAACAAATTAGAAATGGGACAACTAATTACATTTTTTTTTCCCTTCCCTGTTTACTTACTTTTGTTACAATAGGGCACCCGCCCGTGTGCCGCCATTACAACAAAAGTAAATAAAAAAAGGAAAAAAATGTCTGCCCGCCATTTTTTCCCTATTTGTTTACTTTCGTTTCAATTGCTGTACCCGCGCTTGAGCTTGAAACATCTGAAGCTAAAGCACGAGTGCCGGGATTACTTCAAAAGTAAAGAAATAGAAAAAAATGCACATTTTCTTTTTCCTTACTTTTGAAGCAATCCCGGCACTCGCACTTTAGCTTCAGATGTTTAAAGCTAAAGCGCGCATGCCGCCATCAGCATTAGGATAGTGGGGAGCGGCGTAATGCTTGTTTTTACAGCTATGGAAAAAACTTTCTCATTCTCACGCTTTTCTGGGTGCAGTGTACTTGGCATCTCTACCGCGAGAGCTCAACCGCTGTCATTCAGAGATCCTTAAATACTCCTCGCTGCAGGGTGGAGAGAGACACAGGGGTCCTGGAGTGAGAAGGGCCTCGGGTGGGCTCGGCTAGGTGAGTAAAGAAGTGCATGAAAGCGAAGGGATGAATGAGTAAACATTTGAACAGTGCTCTTTTCGATCGAGAGTACTTCTATGCGCTGTAAATGGGTCATTTCAATGAGAAGAAGAAAGGAATCATTTTATTTTATTTTTCATTTATTTCTATTATATAACAAGCTGCCCTGGGGGCTGGGGTCCGTTGTGGGCACTGAAGATTACAGAAGACAGGGTCAGGGATGGCGCGGTCAACGCACACGTCACGTTCTTTTGTAAACATACATTTTGTGACGCGCTAACCAAGACTGGGGGTTCGCCTGTTTGTAACCGCCCCCAAAAGTGGCAGGTAATGTAATTGTAGGACAGCAGAGGGAGATCACTTGATTTGCCCAGGATCACACAATGTACAAGTAAGAGTGAAGGCAGTCTCCGAGTTCACTTTGGCTAAAGAATCCACCACACGGGACTCGTCTTCCACCGCGGGACTGGTTACTGGACAGGGGGGTCGGAAGTAACTAGTCCCTTCCGTGAATTCACTTCGGTGCTCCTTTTAGCTTTTTTTAGCTTTTATATATCAGGTTACACCATTGACACAAGAGCGGAAAACACACTGGAGCAATCACTTCTTGATGCGTCACAGATTCCCCGTTACACTCAAATTACAGGGGAACATAACTGGCCCAACATTCAAGAGCCCTAATTAATCAGATTTTGCCACACTGCATCGCTGTTACCCGTCCTGCTCTGGTTAATTAGCTTTTTTTTCTTAAATGACAATAGGCCATGGCATAAGCATTGTATGCAGATCGGCCTGGAGTAATATACTATTTTTTACTAGAGATGAGAGGGTGTCATGATCCACTCAAAGCCTCCCGTGAACCAAGGCCTTCCCTACACCCATGGTAAGAAATAGCACGATTTCTGGCACATCTGCATACGTAATATATAGTACTCTTTATTGATATTAATTACATTGTGGTACCTTTCTGTTATCTATTTCTGATACACCCAAGGAAGCACAAGAACTATTCAATGTGTAAACACAATAAATATAAAAAATAGGTTTTGCAAACTTTTCTGAGCTCGCTGAGAGAATAATAACTTAGTTTTAACAATATTTAAGTTCTTCTTGGGTTTTTTCTATGTATCCAGCAAGCAAGTCTACTGGTGGCTCGTTTCTAGCCAGGAATAATTTAAATATATAGACTAAAAGAAAGTAAAAATTTACTTTTAGAGGTGGCTGGAATGCTTCAACATGGTGCTCTTTGTAGGAACTTATCTTGGGTCTCTGACCAAATCCTCCATACCTGATTATGTACGTAGTAAGGCAATATTGTTTTCAAATCCCTTTTCAAAATGAACAGAAACAAATGAAAAGTGTCTTGCTGAAATTTGTCTCATGGAATGTACTTGCTGCTCTATTGTTCTTTAACTCTCTCCTCCGAGATGCCTTAAATCTGTGAACAATCGGGGCTGTCAGCATCTGCAATGCATTCCCCTGGTAAGGTCCATTTCTTACAGTTCGTATTCATTATTGTAATCCATTATACATTCAGCTGTCTGCTCAGACTACACTTTTCATTAAGGTGAGCTTGTCTAGAATTCAGATGCTCCACAACTTCTTAGACTTCAAAGAACCGACCATGTCCCTCGGGCCCTGACCTCTCTACACTGGCTGCCAGTGAAGGACACATGCTTGTTTACATCTCTCTGCCGAGTACATGAAACACTTTTCAATGCTTGTTTGTTTGCAGTTTGTTCTTTTGCTGTGAACCCAGATGTTGCTTATGGTCTATGGATGCTTTTCTTCTGCCCCTCCATCAGTTTCGCCATTCCACAATTAGTGGCAAAGCGTTGTCGGTGGCAACTGCCTCCAATTGTAACTTGCTTCCTCTATCTTTGCAGTAACAATTGTCTCTTCTGAACTTCAGGAGAGCTCTGAAGACCTAGCTATTTCTCTCTCTGTTAAATAAGTGCCATTGCTTGGATACTTTATCCATGATAAGCGTTAATTCTTTACAGTGCCGAGATACCACTGTGGTATGTGATTGTGCTTTATAAACACCATAAAATAAAAAATAATACGCACAAAACTCATGAGATGTGTTAGGCTTGAGAGCCCTCGTGGGCCAAAATTATCTAAATCAAACATGGATCAGCTGATGTTACCTTACGTCTTGTCATGTCATGTCCACCCATCTCATCTCATCTCATGTGTATTTGTAGAGCACACAGCCCACCCAGGAGGCTATTCTGGCACTAAAGCAGGAGCTGCATGGGCTGAGCTAGGATCCGGGCTAGGTGTAGAGCCAGATCTTCAGTTTATTGCAGAATCAAGAAGTGAGAAGGAGGCTCTGATGTGCAGGGGCAGGCCATCCGAGGCTTTAGAAGCGAAGTAGGAGAAGGCACAACCACCGGACCTGTTTCTGCGAAAGCAGGGTGTGTGTGTGAGCATGACTCGACTAAGCAGAGGTGCCTGGTAGGTTTGTAGAAGCATTATATCAAATCCAGTTTCTAATAAGCAACACAAAACAACAGACTCCTTAGGAGTCCTTGGGATGTGAAAGCTCTATTTTTCCTGAACTAGCTTGGTTGTATGCTAACCTCAAGAAATGGGATTGGCATTTGCATTTGTAAATACCAGCAGTTGCTACTTATATGTATTTACTGATGAAATATCTAAAGTGCTATATAAATTATAAATACCAATATAATGTAATACGATGCTATGTGTGTAACTTAGTAAATATATGCAGAAATGTGGATCTGCTCTATATATTGTGTAATGTAGGTTGCAGATGCTGGAGGAATGTACACAACTAAGTGCAGTCAACCAATAAAAATAAAAAGCAATGAGTCGTATCCATGGGCCTTTGCAGATCTCACCTACAGACAGCTTTTTATGTATTTTGTCAAAAGACCTGCTGTATACAATACCAAAACGTTACGTGGGTTTTGTTTCAGCCCATTGCTTATCATTGGTTGGCTTTCTTGACAATTGTATTTGCTTACTTCTTATTCAGTAGCTGTCTTTTTTCTTGTGCTTCACCCTCCACTAGAGCATAGCTTCTTTACCATCCTTTTGATGCCAAAACTTGTATCATTCCACTACTTACATCCAGAGGACTCATTTTTAGGTCGAGCTTTGATCGACCTGTTATTATCTCTTCTGTGGGGTTCGGCACACCCACCCATTGCCATTGGTTCTTTCTCGTGGCATTCAGAAATGCTGGCTTTCTATTGGTCCACAGCGCTCAATTGTCCCTCCTTTGGGTGCTTGTTTCAGCGTTGGCGATTTCACTCAGTAATTGTTTTTGTTGGCCATTGCAGCTTCCTCCTCGCACAGCGCAGGATGGCCCCTCCTCCCATCTGGCTGTTGCATATCAGGTAAATTCGACCAGTAGGTATTGGAGTGCTTTACATGAGCACCAGTTACATTAAACTTGTTTCACTTTTCCACACATCTAATTTACGCTCAAGTATACAGGCATTTCCTAAACGTATTTATTTTGAGCGTAGCTGCTTTTTTAAATATAAATACTTCTCGCCTTATTTATTTTACTTTTTTTGTTTAGAAATAAACAAATTCTCTTTAAGAAGGTCATTGTACAAGATGGCGACCATGTGAAATAGTCTTGTTTTAGTCCTTCGACTCTGTCCATGGCAGAAGCTGTCACCTCTAATCTCCCAGCATGCTCTGCTCTAGCAAACTGGTTGCGGTGAGTGCGAGCAGGGCTGGACTGGGAACCGAAACCAGCCCTGGCAAACAGCTCGGCTGGCCCCCTCGGGGGGAGGGCCGAGCTTGTCCCTAGGCCCGGTTTCGGTTGATTTGGTTACTGGGGGCCAATATTGCGGGCCCCCGGTTACAAAAACAGCCCCCTGGGGCCCAAAACTGGCCCCCAACCTAGCGGCCCACCGGGAAACGCCCGGTGCCCTCTACGGCCAGTCCGGCCCTGAGTGCGAGCATTTGTGGTCATTAATTCTTTTGTTTATGCAGGTAGAGGTTATACATTTTACAACATGTGATTTTGTGACATTCTGCAGCTGGTTTCGGGAGTTCAGGCTGGCGGGGATACTGGGTGGATGAGAAGTGGGGCCCTGCTTTGGATCTGCAAAGTCTTGTGTATTCTCTTTACAGAGGCTTGAATAGCACTGAATTAACACGCATAGATCTTCCACCAAATTGTTAAACATAGAGTTTTATGTTTGCCATCGTTGACTGGAGCGCGAGCTATAAATGCTGCACATCTGTTATAGGGAAAGATAGGGTGGGTGTAAAGGAGGATGCTGCTACTGACTCTTTACATGAACCCCTGACAGCTTGTGTGACCTTGGCTGATACGTTAAAGGTCCAGTGCACTCAAATGCTTTATTTAGATACATTCTTTGTATGTAAAGTTCCCTCTCTCTTTGCTGAGGTTGTTTTAAAGGTGTATCTTCCCCGTTTCATTTGAAACATTCTTTAAATTACAGGGACTGCTATTTTCGGCATGAAAATGTCGTATATTTCACTTAGACTTGAATGGATGAAATCTGACTTCTATGTCTTTAACCAATAATAATAATAATCCTAACCGTGATGTTAATAACCATGATAATAAATGTTATAAAGCCATCACATACCCACAAAGATAAGCAATGACTTAGAAGGAGGCAAGATGTTGAATTTACTTCAGGAAAGTAAACTTTATTCTTGCCCTCCCTGAATTGCTTTCTGCTAGTCAATATTATGTTAATATTAATATACCCTGTTTTTATATGTAAAGCTTTGTACCTACAGATTGTCATTTTATGGCACTGTGAATGACAGACGTTTGTTTTACTCAACCCATTGCTGCTCGTTCAATTGACCTCGGCAGAATGAAAGGCTGAGTCGGTCCTGCTGGGATTCAAACATGTGATGTGCAGGGGCCCGAGTGACCTTAGGTGATTTCACACATTGGGTGCGACATGGCAAAGTTAACGCATTTATAACGTAGTTTCAGGCTCCTGACACTGGACCAAAATGTCCTTGATGACACTGTATTGTCTGCTAACATAATGAAAGGGACGGAAACAAACGAGGTTCGCTTCAAGCTAAGTTTTACTCCTGGGCATTAAAGGTAAACTGATTTCACACCATCACTGCTGCGTTTACTTAGCAAATGGGGCAAAATATAAGGTTAGATATGTAGCTGTTAAACACTTTATTTACAACATTTTGATTTGCCACCATCCTGTTTAAAAGCGTTTGTCAGCACCGCTGCATACCAGCAGCACCAGAGCAGAGTGCGCTTAAGAGGTTGCCTTAATTGCAAGACCACGTCACACATGCATGGACTTCTTTCCCGATCTTTCTCCATTTCTCTTTGTACCTGTCTGTAAAAGTCTCATTGTCTCTGCCCTTGTCTCTCCTTCCACTTCTTTTTATTCTGTGCGTATCTCAGTCCCTCCTTGCATTTCAGTCTCTCTTAATCTCAGTGCCAGTTTCTCTTTCTTCTCCCTCGCTTCCATTCTTTTTTCATCTCTGTTTATCTTTATTCCTCCTGTTTCTCCCTTTCTTTGCCATTGTCCTTTTCTTTCTTTGCCTTTTGCTGTGTCTCTCCTACTCTCTCTGTATGTTTCAGTCTTTGGACATTTTTGCTTTCTTTACTTCTCTTTTTCATCATTCTGTCTTTATTGTGCCGTTTCCATTTTCCCCTCTATTTTCTTTTCACCTCAGTTGTCCCCTTTCCTCAGATTCATTCCATCTCCGTTTCATTTTCCTCCTTTCTCTAGCATCCTTTCTGTTTCCATATTATTTCCTCTTTCATTCCTTGGTAGGTAAAAAACATTGTTATTTACAACGCCAATACCTCTAACTCTCACAAATGCGAGACCAATTTGCATTGCAAATGCTTGTTGTTAAATGGTGTAAATCCGTTCAGTAGTTCCAGAGAAAATCAAAAGGAAAATCACATATATATCTATGGCCGCGTCGGATTCGCGCACCCTCCCGATCACGAGCTGCATGCTAATTGGCTTCAAGTGGCTGTCAACACTCCAAATCAGGAAGTGTTGGCAGCCATTTTGTCCCTCGGTTCTAAACAAGTGCGCACAGCGCACAAAGGGGGCAGGGTAGAAACACCCTGACTCCCTAGGTCTGCTCAGGGGGTCCCACAAGGACCCCTGGGCAGAAAAAGCATTTTTTTCTTCTTTTAAACGGCAGGATGCCTCAGGGTGCGCGGATCCTGCCGATTAGAAAAAAATCAGAAGAAACAAGTGCGCAAAACGCACAAAGGGGGCAGGGTAGAAACACCCTAACCCCCTAGGTCTGCTCAGGGGTCCCTCAAGGACCCCCTGGGCAGAAAAAAGCATTTTTTTAAAAAATCGGCGGGATGCGCTCAGGGTGCGCGGATCCCGCCGAGAAACGAAGCGCGGTCTCCCGCGCTCGTTGTTAATTGGCCCCGGGTGGGCCAAGTCCCGGGGGCATGCAGGGTTTCTTTTAATATGTGGGGGGCCTCTAAGGCCTCCCAAGCCCCGGGGACCGTCACCCCCGGGGCTTAAAAATAATGGTGCGGGAGGGCTCTTTGCCCTCTCGCTGCCCCGGGGACCGCCACCTCCCCGGGGCTTCTTTTAAAAAAATTGACCTGTGTGGGGGCTCCAGCCCCCCACACGCTTCGGGACCGCCACCTCCCGGGGCACTAAAGATTTGAATATGGGGGTCCGTTACGGACCCCAAAGCCCCGGGGACCACCACCTCCCCGGGGCTGTGCACTGGATGGGAGGGGGCCGCGCGGCCCCCTAATGGAGCCCTTGATGGCCCTGGGGACCGCCACCCCCAGGGCCGGCTCCTGCTGTGTCCCGGGGTGCCTACCCCCGGGACACTGTAGTCTCGCGGCTCCCGTCCTGTCATAGCAAACTTAGTTTGCATTTTGAAAGAGAGAGCAGGAAACCTGCTCTCTCTTTCAAAATGCAAACCCAATTGCTTTTCCACATGTTAGCTGCTCCCCATGTGGAAAAGCAATGCCGGCTCCCATAGGACACGGGGAGCCGGCGGGACTGTGGGGAATTGGGGACCCCCCACAGTCCCCAAACAGAGGCCAGGCCCCGGGGATGGGGTCCCCGGGGCCATAGTGGCCAGGGAGGGGGCCACGCAGCCCCCTCCCCAAATTATAAAAAATAAAACAAAAATAAAAAAGGTAAGGCCCGCCCGGGGATGGGGTCCCTGGGGCCTTAAATGGCCTGAGGAGGGGGCCACGCAGCCCCCCTCCAAATTAAAAAAATAAAAATTGAGGGCATGCCCCGGGGATGGGGTCCCCAGGGCCAATACAGGCCCAGGGAAGGGGGCCACGCGGCCCCCTTCCCGTTTTTTTTTTAATTTAAAAAAAAAAATGCTCAGGCCCCGGGGGATGGGGTCCCCGGGGCCAAAGTGGCCAAGGGAAGGGGGCCACGCAGCCCCCTCCCAATCAAAAAAACAAAAAAAATGGCATCGTGCCGGAGGCCCGCCGCCCTCCCTGCAGCAGTCTGCAAACGCGCCCCTGGCGCGTTTTGAGAAGGGAAGTAATTCCCCTTGAATACTGGGGGTCCCTGGGGCAAACTAGCCCACCAGGAACCTCCAGTATGCGCTAGGGGCTGCGTTGCAGAGAGGTGTACAGAGGCCACGCCCTTTTACACCTCTCTGCAACGCAGCTCTATGGCACTTTTGGAAGTACATGGTGGGCTAGTTGGACTCCAGGGACCCTCAGGATTCAAGGGGACTTAATCCCCCAACTTAAAACGCACCACGGGGCGCGTTTGCACAGTGGTGAAGGGAGGGGCGGGGCTTCAGGTGACATGTGTGCAAACAGGCCCCGTGGCGTGTTTTAAGATGGGGAATTAAATCCCCTTCAATCCTGAGGGTCCCTGGGGGCCAACTAGCCCAACAGGTACGTCCACAGAGCTGCGTTGCAGAGAGGTGTAAAAGGGGTGTGGCCTCTGTACACGTCTCTGTAACGCAGCCCCTGGCGCATACTGGAGGTTCCTGGTGGGCTAGTTGGCCCCCAGGGACCCTCATGATTCAAGGGGACTTAATCCCCCAACTTAAAACGCGCCACGGGGCGCGTTTGCACAGATGTCACCTCAGGCCCCGCCCCTCCCTTCACCATTGTGCAAATATTCCTCTAAAATCAGCCGAACTATGAATTCCGATTTACTCACCTGTTATCAGGAGAGAACCCAGTGCTGCATCTTTTAGCCCAGCACTGATCCTGAAAAGTAATTTTAACCGTACTTACCAGTAACTTGAATTTCCTTCCATAGGATATCATTGACTGGTTTCACTTGGAAATTCTTCTAAGTGTCGATTTTTGAAACTTTATAATATTCCTCTAAAATCAGCCGAAATACGAATTCCGATTTACTCACCTGTTATCAGGAGAGACCTCAGTGCTGCATCTTTCAGCCCAGTACTGGTCCTGAAAAGTAATTCTAACCGTACTTACCAGTAACTTGAATTTCCTTCCATAGGCTAACATTGACTGGTTTCACTTGGAAATTCTTGTGTGTGCAGTTTTGGAACTTTATAATATTCCTCTAAAATCAGCCGAAATACGGATTCCGATTTACTCACCTGTTATCAGGAGAGACCTCAGTGCTGCATCTTTCAGCCCAGTACTGATCCTGAAAAGTAATTTTAACCGTACTTACCAGCAACTTGAATTTCCTTCCATAGGCTAACTTTGACTGGTTTCACTTGGAAATTCTTCTAAGTGTGGAGTTTTGGAACTTTATAATATTCCTCTAAAATCAACCGAACTACGAATTCCGATTTACTCACCTGTTATCAGGAGAGAACCCAGTGCTGCATCTTTTAGCCCAGCACTGACCCTGAAAAGTAATTCTAACCGTACTTACCAGTAACTTATATTTCCTTCCATAGGAATCCATTGTCTGGTTTTCAGCAGAAAAGTTTCAAAGTGTCGATTTTCACAAATTACAAATATTCCTTAAAAATCGCCTGTATGACTTAAACGCATTCTTTCAACTGTTTACAGGAGATGCACCAGTGCTGGATCCAGGATCCAACACTGAGTAAGAAAAAGTAACGATAACACTACTTACCTGCTAAGTGAATTTCCTCCCATAGGATAACATTGGTGATTCTATGTGAAAAAGTTTCTAAGTGTCAACTTTTAAAATACAATAATATTCCTTAAAAATCACTACTGTAACCAAAACGCTTTTACTCAACTGTTTACAGGAGATGTCCCAGGACTGAATCTAGGATCCAGTCCTGTGGTTAGAAAAGTAATCCATAAAGTAACTAATTGCATTTAACTAGAAATTCACATTCAGCTCAATGTTGCATTGTGTTTGAAATTGGGTTGCCCATTGCAACAACTGTAACTACTGTACTTAAAACTCTATTGCCTATTTGCAAACTATTTAAACTAAAGTAATTCATTCAGAGAAAGTATATTTTGTAATGTAATGTATAATGTAATTACAATGTAATTTAATAAATAAAATATCTAAAAATAAATAGTTTAAAAAAATGTAGTAAATCAGTATCAAAAAATAAATATAACAATTAATACATTTAAAAATTGTCATTTACAAAACCTTTGAAATTCACTGAAAAAACCATAGGTTTTAGGGGCGTTATAGTTAGAAATTAGCATTTAAAAAACCTTTGAAATTCACTGAAAAAACCATAGGTTTCAGGCACGTTATAGTTAGAAATTAGCATTTAAAAAACCTTTGAAATTCACAGAAAAACCATAGGTTTCAGACACGTTATAGTTAGAAATTAGCATTTAAAAAACCTTTGAAATTCACTGAAAAAACCATAGGTTTTAGGGACAGTTATAGTTAGTTGGACATTTCACTCGTACAAAACCCGTGAAATTCCCCGTTATAGTTAGTTCAGCTAACTATAACTCGCGCCTACGCAATGCACTGCTGATGACGTCACATATTACATCACTCATGACACGGTCAGTGACATCACTGATGACATCTCAAATGACATCACTGATGACATCACTGATGACATCATCCACGTGATAATCTGATGCACCTCCTCACACCCTAATATAACCTTTGATACACCCACTCTAAATTACAGACTGCCATTCGCAAAACCATAGACACTCCAACACCAATAACTACATACCCACTCACTGATTCTTAGGTCTACACACACACATCCACTCACTCACCCGTACAGTCACTCATACTTATGGTCACTCAGTACAGGACTATCATATGCACTCTTACTCCTATATAGACACTCAAACACCGCCACTCATCCATAGAGGTACTCACACACCTAGTCAGTCATGCAAATAATTAAACACACTGCCATTTACTCGCCTATACAGTTATACACACACCAGCTCACTTAATCATACAAATACTAGCACATTGTTACGCTCTTATACAATGACTGATACAAGCACGCACTCATCCATACAGCCACTATCACAATCACTCACTCTCGCTAATAGCTATTTATATACTCCAACACACATATATACTGCCTTTCACATATGTAGTTACTCACACATGTACCACTGGGACATACATTCACTCACTAACACACTCTTACACACACTTACCCACCCATACAGTCTATCACAGATGCACTCTTGAAACCATCCACCCAGTGAATCACCCACTCACACATCTATGCACAGAGTCGCACACACCCCTCCCACACAAACACTCAGGCACCCATACAGATACTCAGACAACCATTCAATAACTCATATACACACTCATGTAGCTATTCACAAACACATGCAGCCACTTACACAGCAACAGACAGACGGATACAGACATTCACCCAGTTTAGTCACTAACCCATGCATTCAGTAAGATACGTTAAATCACTCACTTATAGAGTCAGTCACGCACCTACTAAATCATCCATACAGACACTTATACACCCACTCATTCTTCAATACGTCTTTTCCTATATATATTAAAAATATTTAAACTTTACAGAAACACACAGTCACTGCATGATGTCAACAGTGATGTCATTTGAGATGTCATCAGTGATGTCATCAGTGATGTCACTGACCATGTCATGAGTGATGTAATATGTGACGTCATCAGCAGTGCATTGCGGGGGCGCGAGTTATAGTTAGCTGAACTAACTATAACGGGGAATTTCACGGGTTTTGTACGAGTGAAATGTCCAACTAACTATAACTGTCCCTAAAACCTATGGTTTTTCAGTGAATGTCAAGGTTTTTTAAATGCTAATTTCTAACTATAACGTGTCTGAAACCTATGGTTTTTTCTGTGAATTTCAATATATATATATATATACATATATAGATGTCATAGTTAGGAAATAGAATTAAGAAAACCTTGGAAATTCACTAAAAATGCAAAGGCTACTAGGACGTTGTATATATATATATATATATATATATATATATATAGATGTCGTAGTTAGGAAATAGAATTAAGAAAACCTTGGAAATTCACTAAAAAAGCAAAGGCTACCAGGACGTTGTAGTTAGGTTCAGATTTTATACACACAAAACCATAGAAAATGAGCAGTTATAGTTACAGTTATCTCAAGTAACTATAACTCATGCCCTAAGGTAACTAAATCTCATGCCCCCATCATGCATAGTTTTCTCATCAATAATTTTGCAGCAAATGTTGAAGTGATTTTATCATTGATGTCATTAGTGATGTAAAATGTGGGGTAATTAGCAGTGCATGACAAGTGCGTGAGTTATAATTACCTTAGGGCACCCCAAATTTGCACAACTGGACACCCGGTCTTGGGGTCTCTGGGGCTGAAATCAGCCTGGGGGGTACGCACCCCTTCATTGTTACGGACAGGATAGAGGTCCCCTGGGTTGAAATCTGTCAGAGAAAAGGGTCCGTGTGCTCCCCTCCCTATATTATAGAATATAAGAGGGCCCTAGAGGATGGGGTACCTGGAGCTGAAATCGGCCTGGAAAGGGGGGCCATGAGGCTCCCCTCACAATGTAAATATCTGTAGTGCCCCGGGGGTGGTGGTCCCTGGAACAGAAAGCGGCCCAGGGAGGGGGCCACATGTGCCCCCACCCCAATTAAAATTATGAATAATTCCCCGGGACCTGTAAATCCTCCATTAATTTTCTGGAAAAATTCGAAAGAAATGTGTTTGGGCCCCGGCAGGGTCCATGTGGTAACCCACCACCAGGCCTAGGGGTCAGGGTATTCCCACCCTGCCCCCTTCTTGGGGTCTTTATGCATTTTTCTGGGACTCAGGCTGAGGCCCGAGTCCCAAGATGGCTACCACCACCTTCTGATTGAAGTGGTGGCAGCCAATCTGCTCTCACAATGAGATCTGGCGGATCTGTGGAGGGTCCACAATCCTGGATATCTATACATCTATTTTCTTTAATAACTCCAAAACTACTGAACACTGATTTACACCAAATTACATAAAGGGCTCTTTCTGGTACAAAATCTATCTTTCTACCAAATTTGGTGTAATTCCGTTCAGCTGTTTGAGCTGTAGCCATGTCTAAAAACCCTATGGCAAAATTGCATAGGGAAAATGTTCCTCAGCCCCCTCTTGTTGGATCACCCCAAAACATTCCAGACTGGACTTAAAGTGATTGCCGTACTTGTTTTAAAAATTTCATGAAGATTCATCCAATGGTGCAAAAGTTATTAGCAAAACAAAAATCGCTTTTCCTATGGAAGCTAAGGATCTGATTTAGATCTCGGCATACGGGTTACTCCGTCACAGTGGTGAAGGATATCCCATCCGCGGAAATATAAATCCCATTATAGCTTATGGGATTTATATTTTGGCGGACTGGGTATCTGTCAGCTTTGTGATGGAGCAACCCATCTACCAAGATCTAAAACAGGTCCTAGGTGTCCTAACTATCACTAACCCTGGGCGGTGAACTCCGCTCCGCTCTCTGAGTTTGCGGAGTTTTCTGTACTACGCGTTACGCGGAGATCGCGGAGTTCGAAAAACTCCGCTCGCGTTGCGGAGCGGAGGTTTTTTCTCGCTCGCGTTCGTCAACGTCAAGTTGGCGACCGTAAGCGAGGAAAATCAACATCCCGGCGAGATTTTCCTCGTTCGCGATCGTCAACATCAAGTTGGCGAGCGCGAGTGTGGAAAATCAACATCCCGGCGAGATTTTTCCTCGTTCGTGATCGTCAACATCAAGTTGGCGAGCGTGGAAAATCAACATCCCAGCGAGATTTCTCAATGCGGGGGGGAGTCAGGTTTCTCATTGCGAGTGGTCGCGTATGCTCGCGACCGCTCGCGTTGAGAAACTGCCCGTTCGCGCTGAGAAGCTGCAGCTCGAGTAAAAATCTACTCGAGCGGCAGAAAAGGAAAGCTTGCGCTGTGCATGGTGCCGTTCGCAATGATTGCACAGTGCGGACAAGCATCCGGCACTGTGCAATCACCACGAACTGCATTTTTCTATTATACTCCGCCGCTCGCGGAGCTCTGTGTAGTGCGACGGAGTTTCTTTTGCACTTCGCGGTGTTCCGCGTAGTGCAACTCCGCGAACTCCGCCCAGGGTTAACTATCACTACTTACAGGCAACCGCCAGTAGGTTA
>CAWUFW010026804.1:0-30765 GCA_963921515.1 Calotriton arnoldi
AAAAAGAAATGGAGGCGTTTTGGATGCTGCGCTTTAGTGATGTGAATTCTCTGCGGGTGGCCTGCACCGCTGGAGTGTAATCGGGGAAAAAGGATAGAGTATTCCTGGTGTGTCACTGTCCCCTTCTCTCTTGCCGCTCTTAGAACGCATCTCTGTCTCTGTAATTCAACAATTCAACAAGCATGCAATTATGGGGCGAGGTGCGGCACCCACCGGCGGCTTGGGTCCCAAGGAACGATGGGCACGTTCGACAATCCTCATTGGCGAAAGCGCAGATTCGAAGAGTTCTCGCAGGAGATTTTCAATATATGGCTCCATTCTTGGAATGGCGGTGGTCTCTGGCAGCCCAACAATTCTTAGGTTGTTGCGCCGGGAGCGCGCTTCCAAGTCTTCATTTTTCGCCTTAATCACCTCTAGCACCCTTTCCATATTTAGCATCTGTGTTTTAGATTCAGCTTGAGTGTCTTGAGTGTCTGAAAGGCTGTTCTCAAGGGTGTCTAGGCGTGCTTCATGAGCATCCACTCTTTTTTTCACCCTATCTAAGCTTGAGATGAGGACGTCAATCTTGTTTTCTATTGTTTTGATGCTAGACCGTACATCCAGCAGAATTGTGCGCAGGTCCTCCTCTTGATGATCTCCCACGTCTATAGCACCATGATCTGTGTCCGGCTCTGAGCTCGCTTCTGTATTACGGGTGTGGCGCTTATTTTCGAAGGGAAGTTTTGATTGACGGGGGTTCGTTTTCCCCATTCTGCCAGGTAACCCCCTTGAGCTCAACTCAGCGTGGTATCGCAGGCAGACCCTCCCCTCTGGTGTTCAGGAGGATTAGTGTGACCCAATATGCCTCAAATGTCTGCTCCTCTCCCTGAAGATTAACAGATCTCTCCCACCCAGGCAATCTTTCCGTGGTGTGAGGCCAGGTGGAGCACCAGGTTTAATTAACAATGCGTGCCCTTTGTATTGAAATACAGTGGGGGAGCAGCTCACTGGACACTCTCCCAGCGGCCGCAGTAGGGGGCAGCCCCCACACCCAGGCACCAGCGACCCTCACCACAGCATGGTGCGGGGCACGGAGGCCTGCTCACAGGCCCGCTGCACACAAGGGGAGGTCGCAGTCTGCAGTGCCACTTAAGCGCAGCTATGCAGGCGGTACGTGGCGAAGCACGGGCCCGATGCGCCCCCCAGCAGCTCGAGCCCAGCTCCTAACAGCAGCTTGCCACGGGAGTCCAGGCCCGAGCGCCGGAAGCGCAAGCAGCCACCCGCCTCCCCACCCCCAGCCCGCACTTACTGCACTCAGTTGCACCGTCACTCTGCTCCTGCACCTACTCGGTCAGTACGGAAGTTGCAGCACCATATCAGCAGCCTTTTCACAGGGTTTGTAGCAGGCCGGGCTTCTCCGTTCATTGGCAGGTCGCGACGGCCTCTCCGCTCCTCGCACGTCAGTGCAGCCGCAGCTCCCAGCAGGACTCCACAGCACAGATGGAACAGCCGTGGCACCGCTCTCACCAGGACACCGCAGCACGAACAAGGGCACAAACAAGGTGGAGAGAAGCTCTGGTAAGCACTGGTATCTCCTTCCGATTCACTGCACCGTGGCGGCCATGCTGCGTCGTGGGCCGGGTCTCCGCGCCTCAGGTCTGATATTGCATTGACGGCTGTATCTTCGCGCTAGCGAAATCGCTCGTTTTTTGCCACCGATGTCTGTAGTGGATTACCTCCGCTTATTTCATCGGATTCGGAGTTTGAGCGGCCATGTTGTAGGATATTTAGGCCTGGCCGGCAGAGCCCCTCTAGAAGACGGCCATGTTGCGGCTCGGTGAAGCCATGCCCCCCAAGCTATCCCTTAACCTCTGAATCAGTGCCTTAGTAACTTATATTCTCCTTCCTTGACATTCCTTAAAGCAAGAGCTAATATATAATAATGTTTACTATATAATAAAGGTAAAACATGCAACATGTCTATTGGTTATTCAAAGTTGTGTTGAGGATTTGAAAAGTAAATATCCAGAGCCCTTAATATTATAGGTAAAGATTTTAGTGCAAGAATATTACATTGTCGGAAGTAGAGGTAATCAGGAATATGAACGTTTTTTTCATGATAATCTTGGTCACTGACTCAATTTAGTCTATGAATCAATTGTGACACTCATGTAACAGCATTTTCCAACTGCTTTGAGGATATTTGATTACATAAGATGAACAGTCATTTTAACGAAGACTAACCAGCAAGTATAAAATGCATAAAGAGCAGCATCAACCATCCTATTGATTATATGTTTGTGGAATTCTGGCCATTCTCTAAATTTAAATGACTTTTTTTAAAGTTTTGAAATGGGAAGGCAGTGATCACCTTACGATTAAACTAACATTGACATGTATTATTAATTTGGCTTTGCGCATGATAGTATGAAGATCAAGCACTGAAAATTAAAGGGGAGACAGTAAACTGTCCATTAGTTCTTAATTAACTTAATGACAACCCAGTCCAGACTGAAGAGGTTAATCATCAACGGTCAAGCACCTGTGAAAGAAAGGTGAAATAAATAACAGAAAATCTTTCGATAGAAATGAAACTGAAAACGTCAATGTACTGAGGCATGTCATGTGCTTAAAGGGTTTTTAAGGCTCAATTGCCCCTCGCTTACGCTTCAGTGTAATATACAGATCGAAGAGTATACAAAAATACTGAAAACAAAAAGAGGGTAACAAAAATCAGAGCCTGGGAAAAATGCTCAAGGCATTAAAAAATAATGGCACCAAACTTTTGTGGGTATTAGCAAGAAAAGTACCCAAGCGGAGGCAGGAGTGACAGCTCCAATTTCTTGAAATCAATGGGTAGAATATCTAAGAAATGTATATGGCCAACAAGTGTCTACCTCTTTTCCAATGGACGTTACTAGATCATCTATTGCAGAAGGTATTAGTTTCAACGAGCTAGAAATTTAGGATGTTAACTCCAGTTTAAAAACAGACACAGATCGGATTTGTAGTGTGGTTTATTAAAAGAATTCCCCCAAGCAAAGTTTTTATATATTTTTTTAAAGCTTTCAATGACAACCAACATACTTCTAGTTGACGAGGAACACTCTTCACCCCAATATTTAAGAAAGGGGGAGATATTCGGAATGCCTCATCTTGTTTAATTTCTTCATTAGAAGTAAGGTGACAAATGCTTGCATGCAGTTTATTACAAGCTGTTGAAGATTGTTAGGATAGTGTGAGATTAATACTCATGAAGTAAGAATGTTTTTTCCAGGCCAGTCCCCTATTCGCCACATTTTTACATGAAATAATAATATGCATTGTGTAACCAAGGTGGGCACGATATGTTATGTTATGTTACGCCTATTTGTATAGCACACTAATCACCCGTGTTGGCATCCAGGCTCTTTGCTAGGCTGTGGACTCCCAAGGTGAGGTGTGAACTCCCAAGGTGAGATTACTCGAAGAGCCATGTCTTCAGCTTCTTGCAGAACTCAAGAAGCAATGTGGAGGCTCAGATGTGATGGAGCAGGTCATTTCAGGCGTTGGGGGAGATGTGAAAGAAGGTGTGACCTCCAGTTCCGTTTTTGTGTATGCAGGGTCCATTTGCTAATCAGAGTCCGGCTGTTTGGAAGTGTCTTGATGTCTTGAGGGGTGTTGAAAGTGTATGCGGCTACTGAGGTAGACGGGGACTATATTGTGTAGTGCTTCGCATATGTATGTGTGAGTAGTTTAAATAGAGTGCACTTGTGTATGTGGAGCCAGTGAAGTTCTCTGTGGTGTGAAGAGATGTGGGTGGGGCGCAGTCGGTTCGGGGCGAGTCTTGCTGCAGTGTTTTGGACTGTTTGGAGCCTGTTCAGGAGCTGTTTGGTGATTCTCACATAGACTGCATTGCTGTATTAGAGTCTAGTGGTTATCAGGGCCTGTGTGAATGTTTTTCTGGTGTTTTCTGGTAACCACTTGAAGATTTTTCGTAGCATCCTCAGGATGTGGAAGCAGGTGAAGGTCACTGTGTTTACCTAGGCTGACATGTCAATCTTGTTCTCGAGAATGAATCCCAGGTTTCTGGCATGGGCGGTCGGGGCTGGTGAGAGGCAAAAGTCTGCTGGTCCTCATGTGGAGTCCCACACAGAGGTCTTCCTTTTGAAGATCACCACATTGGTCTTGTCTGTATTCAGCTTTACACAAACTATACAGCCCAACTTGATTGGTTGAGCTTTAGTCAGTTGGATCCCATACAGGTGGTCACTACAGTCATGCAGGTGGCAAAGTTGATTTTTGTTGCAGGAGTCTTGCCCATCAGGGAGAGTATCAGTTAAGTGCCATCTGTGTAGGAAAGAATGTTGAAGCAGTGCGACCTGATGAGGTCTGCCAGTGGGGTCATGTAGATGTTAAACGAGGTTGGGCTGAGAGACGATCATTGGGTGACTCCACAGATAAGATTCTTGGCTTTTGACATGTAGTGTGGCATGCTGACTCTCTCTGTTCTTCTTGGAAGGAAGGAGCAGATCCAGTTGAGGGGGGTTCCTTGGATACCCATTTCATAAAGTCTTCTGATCAGGGTGTAGTGGGAGACCATGTTGAAGGCTTCTGAGCGGTCGAGCAGGATGAGGACTGCTGTTCGTCCTCGGTCAAGAGTCATCCTGATGTTATCGGTTGCTGCAATGAGGGCAGTTTTGATGCTGTAGATTGGTCTGAAACCTGATTGAGTTGGTATGTGTCAAGGTTGTGCACAAGTTGCTTGTTGATGATTTTCTTCATTACCTAGGGAAGAAGGGAGATCAGGTTGTAGGTTGCTTGGTGGTCGAGGTCTGCAGAAGGTATCTTTAGTAGTGCATTTACCGCTGTGTGTTTTCAGGTTTCCGGGAATGTATTAGTGATGGAGGTGTTCAGGGTGTGGGTGAGTACTTCTCTGATTGGGGAGGCGCCTATGTTTTAGATCTGGTTGGGACAGGGGTCTGTCAAGCCCGGGAGAGGATGGTTCTCATGATATTGGCTATCTCTTCCATGGTGACTGTTTACCATGCAGTCAGGGTGTTTCCAAGAGCTTCAATGGGTAGGCTGGAGGCGAGGTTGATGGGGTCCGGTTGAGTGTCGAAATTGTTGTAGATGGTTTTAACTTCGTTGCTGAAGCATTCTGTTAGGTTGTTGCATAAATCTGTTGAGGCAATGATGTTGTTTGTGGTAGATGCTGATGCGGTGAAATCTTTGATGATCGTGAAGATGTCTTTGTAGCTATTGGCGCTGTTTTATATGTGCTCTGCTAGGGCCTTCATCTTGGTCTCTTTGCTAGGGCCTTCATCTTGGTTTCTCTGATCTGCTGGTGGTAGCTTCTCAGTGTTTTTCATTGTGGCTCATTCTCCATCTTCTCTCCAGTTATTTGAAGTGTTGTTTAGTCAATTGGAGTTAACTATTGCTTAGTTCCAGGTTCTTTTTTTGGTTGTTGTGTTTTCAGGGTACCAGGGAGTCAGTGCATTCTGTGATCCATCTGTTGAGTTGTTTGATGTAGCTGTTTAGGTTACGGGTGGTGTTGGGCTGGTTCATGCGCAGGGTGTGGGACCAGTTTTGATTTTGCAATGCTGCTCTAGCTGCGTCTGGCCTGGCTGGTGGTGGCGGGTTTTGTTTGGTGAGAGATGTTGATTTGGAAGTGGATGATGGTGTGGTCTTTCCAGGTGAGAAGCAAAGTTTTGGTGATATTGAGGTTGTCGAAGGTGGCGAAGATGGGGGCAAGGGTTGTCCTACGTAGTGTGTTAGTTTGGTGATGTGTTTAGCTAGTCTGAGATTTCTAAGGTTTTTTAAGGAGTGTGATAGAGCTTGGGTCGTTCCGGTTTTCCAGTTGGAAATTGAGGTATCCCTGTAGGATGTAAGATTTTGAATTGATGGTGAGACGAGCTAAGAGGTCTATGATGTTGTTGGTGACACTAGCTCGTGGTCCAGGCGGGCGGTAGACACAGGTTCCATTCAGAGTACAGGTTGTCTAGATTTGCAATTTGAGGTGTAGGTACTCCGTGTAGGGGGCTATGTTCTCAGTGACTGTGGTGCAGCTGATGGTTTCTTTGAAGATTATCACAATTCCTCCGACTGGTTTCTGCCGGTGATCCTGACGAGCGATCTTGTATCCTACCAGGAAGACCGTGGCGATGTAGGGAGCCAACTTGGAGGTATATATATATATATATATATATATATATATATATATATATATATATATATATATATATTATCTACTGGCGGTCGCCAGTAGATAGTTATAGTTACAACCTATTATCCATAGGAAATCCGCGACATTCTATTTGAAATAACTCTCTTGCCGGTTGACGTATCTTCGCAAAATTTTCAAACTTTGTGGGGCGCTCCGGTCCGCTCCTACCCTGAAAGTCTCGGGGGATTTGTCAAGCGGGGGCCGAGAAAAAAGGGGGTCCCAAAACGCGTTTTCCCCATGCAATTTTCCATAGGAAACTTTAGACACGGCTACAGCCCGAACTGCTGAACGGAATTACACCAAATTTGGCAAAGAGGTAGTTCTTGGTTCAGAAAGAACCCTTTTGTTAAATGGTGTAAATCCGTTCAGTAGTTGCTGAGAAAATCAAAAGTAAAAAGATAGATATATCTATGGCCGAGTAGGGTCCGCGTACCCTCAGCGCACCCTGCGCGCACCGTCCCGATCACGAGCTGCATGTTAATTGGCTGTCAGCTGGCTGTCAACATTCCGATTCAGGAAATGTTGGCAGCCATTTTGTCCCTCGGTAGAACCGAGGGACAGAAACAAGTGCGCAAAGCGCACAAAGGGAGCAGGGTAGAAACACCCTGACCCCCTAGGTTTGCTCAGGGGTCCCACAAGGACCACCTGGGCAAAAAAATAAAAAAATAAAAATTTAAATCGGCAGGATGCGCTCAGGGTGCGCGAATCCTGCCGGAAAAAGAAAATCGAAGCGGGGTCTCCGCGCTCGATTGTATTTTGCCCCGGGTGGCCCAAGTCCCGGGGGCATGGTGAGGGTGGGTATATTGTTTGTATGGGGGCCTCAAGGGCCCCCAAGCCCCGAGGACCGCCACCCCCGGGGCTTTATAAAAAAATGGTGCGGGAGGGCTCTCCTGCCCTCCCGCAGCCCCGGGGACCGCCACCCCCCGGGGCTTCTTTTTAAATAAATAAGGTGTGGGGGGCTCCAGCCCCCACACGCCCGAGGACCACCACCTCCCCGGGGCACTTACAAAATAAATGTGGGGGTCCATTACGGACCCCCAGAGCCCCGGGGACCACCACCTCCCCGGGGCTGTGCAATTTAAGGGAGGGGGCCGCGCGGCCCCCCTCCTGGAGCCCTTGATGGCCCTGGGGACCGCCACCCCCAGGGCCGGCTCCTGCAGTGTCCCGGGGTGCCTACCCCGGGACACTGTAGTTTGCTATGGCAGGACGGGAGCCTCGCGGCTCCCGTCCTGCCATAGCCAACTGCTTTGGATATTGGAAGAGAGCAGGGAAACCTGCTCTCTCTTCCAATATCCAAAGCACATTGCTTTCCACATGGGGAGCTGCATCTTAGCAGCTCCCCATGTGGAAAAGCAATGCCGGCTCCCAAGGGACGCGGGAGCCGGCGGGACTGTGGGGGGATTGGGGACCCCCACAGTCCCCAACGGAGAGGGCCAGCCCCGGGGATGGGGTCCCCGGGGCAAGTAGTGGCCCGGGAGGGGGCCACGCGGCCCCCTCCCCAAAAATTTTTACAAAAAATTAAAAAACGGAAAGGCCGGCCCCGGGGATGGGGTCCCCGGGGCCTTAAATGGCCTGAGGAGGGGGCCACGCAGCCCCCTCCAAAGAAAAAAAAAAATCGAGGCCATGCCCCGGGGATGGGGTCCCCGGGGCCAATACAGGCCCAGGGAAGGGGGGCCACGCGGCCCCCTTCCCGTTTTGTTTAAAAAAAAAAAATTTTAAAAAAGGGGTAAGGCCCTGGGGGATGGGGTCCCCAGGGCCCAAAAGCAGGAAAAAGGAAGGGGGCCACACAGCCCCCTTCAGGGGACAAAAAAAAAAAACGATCGGGCCCGCAGGCCCCGCCCCTTCCTTCACCACTCTGCAAACGCGCCCCCTGGCGCGTTTGCAGAGGGGAACAATTCCCCTTGAATACTGGGGGTCCCTGGGGGCCAACTAGCCCACCAGGAACCTCCAGTATGTGCCAGGAGCTGCGTTGCAGAGAGGTGTACAGAGGCCACGCCCCTTTTACACCTCTCTGCAACGCAGCTCTGTGGCGCTTTTGGATATACCTGTTGGGCTAGTTGGCCCCCAGGGACCCTCAGGATTCAAGGGAGTTAATCCCCCGACTTAAAACGCGCCACAGTGCGCGTTTGCACAGTGGTGAAGGGAGGGGCGGGGCTTCAGGTGACATCTGTGCAAACACGCCCCGTGGCGCGTTTTAAGTTGGGATTAAATCCCCTTCAATCCTGAGGGTCCCTGGGGGCCAACTAGCCCAACAGGTACATCCAGAAAGCGCCACAGAGCTGCGTTGCAGAGAGGTGTAAAAGGGGTGTGGCCTCTCTACACGTCTCTGCAACGCAGCCCCTGGCGCATATTGGAGGTTCCTGGTGGGCTAGTTGGCCCCTAGGGACCCTCAGGATTCAAGGGGACTTAATCCCCCAACTTAAAACGCGCCACGGGGCGCGTTTGCACAGATGTCACCTCAGGCCCCGCCCCCTCCCTTCACCATTGTGCAAATATTCTTCTAAAATCATCCGAAATACGAATTCCGATTTACTCACCTGTTATAAGGAGAGACCTCAGTGCTGTATCTTTCAGTCCAGTACTGGTCCTGAAAAGTAATTTTAACCGTACTTACCAGTAACTTGAATTTCCTTCCATAGGATATCATTGCCTGCTTTTTGCTGAAAAAGTTTCTAAGTGTTGATTTTTGAAACCTACAAATATTCCTCTAAAATCAGCCGAAATACGAATTCCGATTTACTCACCTGTTATAAGGAGAGACCTCAGTGCTGTATCTTTCAGCCCAGTACTGGTCCTGAAAAGTAATTTTAACCGTACTTACAAGTAACTTGAATTTCCTTCCATAGGCTAACATTGACTGGTTTCACTTGGAAATTCTTCTAAGTGTGGAGTTTTGGAACTTTAAATTATTCTTCTAAAATCAGCCGAAATACGAATTCCGATTTACTCACCTGTTATCAGGAGAGAACCCAGTGCTGCATCTTTTAGCCCAGCACTGACCCTGAAAAGTAATTTTAACCGTACTTACCAGTAACTTATCTTTTCTTCCATAGGAATCCATTGTCTGGTTTTCAGCAGAAAAGTTTCAAAGTGTCGATTTTCACAAACTACAAATATTCCTTAAAAATCGCCTGTATGACTTAAACGCATTTTTTCAACTGTTTACAGGAGATGCACCAGTGCTGGATCCAGGATCCAACACTGAGTAAGAAAAAGTAACGATAACAGTTTTTACCTGCTAAGTGAATTTCCTTCCATAGGATAACATTGGTGATTCTATGAGGAGAAGTTTCTAAGTGTCAACTTTTAAAATACAATAATATTCCTTAAAAATCACGACTGTAACCAAAACGCTTTTACTCAACTGTTTACAGGAGATGTCCCAGGACTGAATCTAGGATCCAGTCCTGTGGTTAGAAAAGTAATCCATAAAGTAACTAATTGCATTTAACTAGAAATTCACATTGAGCTGAATGTTGCATTGTGTTTGAAAATGTGTTGCCCATTGCAACAACTGTAACTACTGTACTTAAAAGTCTATTGCCTATGTGCTAAGTATTTAAACTAAAGTAATTCATTCTGAGAAAGTATTTTTTGTAATGTAATGTATAATGTAATTACAATGTAATTTAAAAAATAAAATATGTAAAAGAAATTGTTTCTAAAAATGTAGTAAATCAGTATGAAAAAAATTAATATAAAAATTAATACATTTAAAAAATGTCATTTAAAAAACCTTTGAAAATCACTGAAAAAACCGTAGGTTTCAGGCACGTTATAGTTACAAATTAGCATTTAAAAAACCTTTGAAATTCACTGAAAAAACCGTAGGTTTCAGGCACGTTATAGTTAGAAATTAGCATTTAAAAAACCTTTGAAATTCACTGAAAAAACCATAGGTTTTAGGGATAGTTATAGTTACAAATTAGCATTTAAAAAACCTTTGAAATTCACTGAAAAAACCATAGGTTTCAGATATGTTATAGTTACAAATTAGCATTTAAAAAACCTTTGAAATTCACTGAAAAAACCATAGGTTTTAGGGACAGTTATAGTTAGTTGGACATTTCACTCGTACAAAACCCGTGAAATTCCCCCGTTATAGTTAGTTCAGCTAACTATAACTCGCGCCCGCAATGCACTGCTGATGACGTCACATATTACATCACTCATGACATGGTCAGTGACATCACTGATGACATCACTGATGACATCTCAAATGACATCACTGATGACATCATCCACGTGATAATCTGATGCAGCTCCTCACACCCTAATATAACCTTTGATACACCCAATCTAAATTACAGACTGCCATTCGCAAAACTATAGACACTCCAACACCAATAACTACATACCCACTCACTGATTCTTAGGTCTACACACACACATCCACTCACTCACCCGTACAGTCACTCATACTTATGGTCACTCAGTACAGGACTATCATATGCACTCTTACTCCTATATAGACACTCAAACACCGCCACTCATCCATAGAGGTACTCACACACCTAGTCAGTCATGCAAATAATTAAACACACTGCCATTTACTCACCTATACAGTTATACACACACCAGCTCACTTAATCATACAAATACTAGCACATTGTTACGCTCTTATACAATCACTGATACAAGCACACACTCATCCATACAGCCACTATCACAATCACTCACTCTCGCTTATAGCTATTTATATACTCCAACACACATATATACTGGCTTTCACATATGTAGTTACTCACACATGTACCACTGGGACATACATTCACTCACTAACACACTCTTACACACACTTACCCACCCATACAGTCTATCACAGATGCACTCTTGAAACCATCCACCCAGTGAATCACCCACTCACACATCTTTGCACAGAGTCGCACACACCCCACCCACACAAACACTCAGGCACCCATACAGATACTCAGACAACCAATCAATAACTCATATAGACACTCATGTAGCTATTCACAAACCCATGCAGCCACTTACACAGCAACAGACAGACGGATACAGACATTCACCCAGTTTAGTCACTAACCCATGCATTCAGTAAGATACGTTAAATCACTCACTTATAGAGTCAGTCACGCACCTACTAAATCATCCATACAGACACTTACACACCCACTCATTCTTCAATACGTCTTTTCCTATATATATTAAAAATATTTAAACTTTACAGAAACACACAGTCACTGGATGATGTCATCAGTGATGTCATTTGAGATGTCATCAGTGATGTCATCAGTGATGTCACTGACCATGTCATGAGTGATGTAATATGTGACGTCATCAGCAGTGCATTGCGGGGCGCGAGTTATAGTTAGCTGAACTAACTATAACGGGGAATTTCACGGGTTTTGTACGAGTGAAATGTCCAACTAACTATAACTGTCCCTAAAACCTATGGTTTTTTCAGTGAATTTCAAAGGTTTTTTAAATGCTAATTTGTAACTATAACATATCTGAAACCTATGGTTTTTTCAGTGAATTTCAAAGGTTTTTTAAATGCTAATTTGTAACTATAACTATCCCTAAAACCTATGGTTTTTTCAGTGAATATATATATATATATATTTTGTTGACATTAGATCAGCATTTGATGCTATGGCTCTTGGCTCCTTCTAATCAAAGCCGGAAAATGTGGGAATGCTGTGTGATGTTATGTCTATATTGGTGGCATATCACTCCAATACTTGCACTCAAGTTAACATAATGGGAGGCCTGGTAAGAACACGATGAATACCTGTACTGAATGGTTTAAAGCTGGGGTGTGTACTGACTCACTATTGTTTTGCTTAAAGTGACCTTCCAGCATCACTTAAGGTATTCCCTGCCGCCCTATCTCCATTCAATGCTGAAGTACTCACCCCACTTTGATGTTTCCTACGCATGCCATTTGATTATGTTTCAAAGTGTCGGACATCTTAGGTGAGTGGAAAGCACTCTACAACCAATAGGAATGTTGTAATTTACACACCGCCAAATCATTACAGTGTGCGGTCCGGCCTATCTCAAGAAAGATGAATGATTACAACACACGGCACAAAGAAACAGACCATTAAAACTGTGCTCTTGGAACATTAGCGGCCTTAGCAGCAAGGCGGGGGAGATCGACTTCATCACCTTCCTCCAAGATTTCGATATTCTACTATTTCAGGAAACTGGGGCCGAGCTACCAACGCCAATTACAGGCTTCAAGGAGTACCACCTAGAAGCGACTAAAACCAAAAAAGTGGGCAGAGCCTCTGGCAGATTTTCAACATTCATCGCATCCCATCTATGGTGGCAACAAGAACTGGTCTATCTGGCCAAACATGGGCTTAATGCATCAAACTTTCAGCTGTGCAAGAACCAAAAATACCAAGCAAAGTCCGCAAAGACAGTCTTCCAATTTGCAACATGTATATTCATCCCTCCCAGAAGCATAAAGCAGAAAAAATAGAGTCATTACCATCATTACTAAAATCGCTGCAACACACTTTTCCCCAACGCTGGCATTATGCTATCAGAAGATTTCAATATGTACTTACTCCAAACTAATATTCGTCAAGTTGATCAACTTCATAATCAAGATGCGCAAAGCATACCCTCAGTAAGAGCGAATTACTCCAGAACGGACCACCACTGGAAAGTTTTCATCGCAGCTCTTGGAAATATTGTTATGCTCACTCTCAACGGCCATATCCCCCAAGACCAACCGGCAGCCACAACCAGAACTTCAACAAACAAAATCAACTCTATTCTGGATCATACTCTTGTAGATATAGAGCTGTTTCAATCGATCTCCAGCTATCATATAACACCCAGAGTAGAGAGCAACCATTTGCTCCAGCTTGTTGAGCTCCTAATTCATCCACCAATATCACACAAAGAAATGATTTGATGGTTCCACCCAGTGCCTATAATTTGAAACGACTTTCTTGGAACAGAACAGTGGAATCCACAATATTGGATTTTATAATCATGCTTACTACTCAAACGCTCGGCAACCAATGGCAGACACAGTGGCAATGCTGGTAGTCCTTAATAACTACACTTATCTCCAACTTTCCACCCAATCGTTCTCAACACTCCAATACCTCAAGAAAAGGAGCAACTTGGTTCACCAAATCCCTCTTATGGAAAAAAGAGAACTAAACAAGATGATAAGGAAAATCCAGAAAAGGGACCCAATGCACAGTCTTGTTACTATGCTTCAAAACATTACCCTAAGGCGATCATACAAAAAGGCAATTTTGTTCACTAAAAAAACATACCAAACAAACATTTTGATAAAGCTTCTGCATACAAGCAAAATAAATAACAACAATTAGTTCTGGGTGGAAATTAATACTCTAGCCAATGGCAGCTTTCGCCACCACAATGCCGATATCTCAGAGGCAGACTGGATAACACACTTGGAAATGATCAACAAACAAGCAGTAAACACCAAAAACCAGCCAGTCCCAACCAGACTGATAACCACGCCCCCCAAAACTCCACCAGACGGACAATGGTTGAAAGAAACCCAAGCCTGGAAATCCTTAAAGAGATTGAGAGCAAATGGGACCCCAAGCCCAAATGGTCCTCCAAACGCATTATTTAATCTCGATCAATCCTGCTGGGCCTCGTACCTCACCTCTTTGTTTAATCAAGCTTTTACAAACAATACCATACCATCATCTTGGAGAGGCAGTATCCTCCATCCAATCTTCAAAGCATGCAGTAGATCCAACCCAGCGAACTACAGACTTATCGACGTTGAAGCCAAACTGTAGGCCTCCAATCTACTAATAGAGCTTGAGGCTTCGGCCGCATCCAGCAACATTATTCCAGTCACACAAATGGGTTTTAGAGCTGGCCTGAGCACAATGAGCAACCTTTTTGCCCTGAGTCTCTCCGTCGAAAAAGCTGCTTACAAGACCTCTAAATTATACACCTGCTTTGTTGACCTAAAATCGGCTTTTGACATAGTCCAGAGAGAGAGCATTTAGGCATAGATGGCCAGATGGGGAGCACCCAGAAGCTACTGGGGCCATAGTCAACTTATACTCTGAGACATGGGTTCGAGTCAAACTAGGCAAGGGTGATAAAACAACAGGGAAGATCTCCACACACCTTAAAGCAAGGGTGTGTGCTCGCCCCTTGCTTATTCAATATGTTCATGGAGGACCTAGATGCACGGTTATCTGAAGTACAAAGCGATCCACCCAAATAATAAAGAGCCCAGTGAGGTGCCTACAATACACGGGCAACATCGTTCTATGTAGCCAGATCCCAATCGGTCTTCAGCACCTGATAACCAAATTACTTTTATACGCAGAAGTGCTGGAGCTAGAATTAAATTAGAAGAAAACAAAGGTCATCTGTTTCTCCACAAACGCCAACCTTCACCATATCAAATTCAAATGGAAAGCAGCAGGGAGCAAACTAGAGCTGGTCAGATCTTACAAATACCTAGGAGTGGTACTTGACTCCAGACTGAAGTTTAAAGAGCACTTAGTTCAAAGAAGGGCTCTGGCAAACAAATTTTATTTCGTATTTAGCACACTGCAAATAAAGCTGGGGTGCACGTCCCACTCCCATCGACTACAAGTAATAGGATTTAAGTTTCTCCCTATACTTATTTATGATTCGGAACTCTAAAAGGGAAGGGATGCGACCACTCTAAACCAACTTAATCCACCCTGTTCAAATGCATTTTTCGCCTCCTGCAATACACTTCTCAAGCTCAGGTTTGATTGGAATTTGAGTTATTCCACCAATCCCCGGTAAGGATGGCCGCACTCATCAAATTGTGTTGGAAATTGAGATTGGCACAACCTAATTCACTGGCTGCCTTGTGCTGGTCAGAAAGGAAGAACCAGCACACAAACAAAAATGACTGGCCAATTGTGCTTCAGCAAGCGTTAACCCCCCTTAACCTGTCCAAAGCATGGGGCATAAACATCAGTTTTACTGCATTTAAAAAACTGTTAACAAAGCAGCCAAATTACAAGCCTGGACAATCGACAAAGCTGATATGGCTTGTTAAAACACACAGATGGATGGTTCTGCAAACCTACACAGATTGGGGCCCACAACCCTACCTCATAAACCATAAATCCCCATCAATCCAACATTTTCTGCTCCTGATCCGCCTGGGAGCCTTCCCATCAAAAGACCAGATTCCACCCTGGAAATTTCATTTATGCGTCTGCACTGAGGAGACAGTATTACATTTTGTGCATCTGCCCTGCCGTCACTCAGCTGAGACGGAAACTGGTACGAACAGGCCTCCTGGCCTTCCAAATAAGATCCTGCCGCCCAGCTGTGATGACACTTTTGAACAGTCAGTCACTCCAGCTCTCTTGCAGGGCAACAAAGTTTCTACTACAAGTTAACAGACTGTTACTAGCGCAGCAGGGGCACAGTGCGGGACCGTGAGTGGCAGCTCAGCTCACGACATGCAATCCCAGGCACCTGTCATACAGTACCTTGCACTATATCTTAGAAATTATTGGGATTCTCTGCTCCTTCAGAGTTTTAACCAATTTTAAATGTACTTACACTTTTTAAACTAAAAAGCACACTGCATCAATTGAATTTGTGTTTTATTCGTCACAGATTTTTTGATTTTGTACTGGACTGTCTCTTTGTAAGGATTTTAATTAATCAGCAAATAAAGATTACTTACTTGCCTTATCATGCATTAATTGCTGTCACCTAATTTAAACCGGTCTCCCAGCTAACAAACTTCGTGCCATCATGCTAAAACTATGCTAGCTATCTTATTCTCCAACTAAAAATATATCATCACATCTTGTCGCTCATTGGTTCAGTTAAGTAAAGTCAAATTGAAAGCCCTCTGCCTTATGCATAAGGCCTTGCACAGTGGTGTTGTAGAGAACCTTTCCCAACAGTTGCTTCCATACGTCCACTTAGAGTATGGGTACTCGCAAACGTTCCTCTAGGGGCCAAAAGGTTTTGTCTGTGATGCGATCGAGGACCCATTGATGCCAGCAGGCTTGCAGTCAGGGTGGGGGAGTTCTAATGTAGGTGTAGGCGAAACAAAAAAAGTATATCTAGTGGCAAATTCCACAATGTGAAACCTGAAAACCTGGGATCAATCCCAGCTTCCACACTTGACCAAATTATGTGTTCCTAGGCAATCGTTTTATTTCACTTTGCCTCCTTTTGCTTCATTATCACATATAAGAGTACCTCAAAATACATGACTTCAGGAAGAGTGCTGTACAAATCCTTCTCTTGGGTTTGATTTAATAAACTATAATGTTGTCCATGCAACCCAGGCCACCCAGAGGGTGCACATAACAACTTACTTGCCTCTTAGTTTACTATTGGCATTGTTGTGGGGAGGGGGAGAGGATGAATGTTTCTAAATTCGTGTTTGAAAACTATCACTTTTTAAACAGTACTTCTCAATGCACTCATATATTATGATGTACTAAGGTGAAGTGCTTCTGTATCTTAATGAAATATATATATATATTTAATTTTGAACAGACTATCATGATGTCTTTAAAAATTAAGGTTTTCCTAATGTTAAGTGGTGCACGACACCTTAGCTACGTCTCTTTAACTTCAGTTAACCTGTAAATACATGCTTACCCGTTTATTTATCATTTTTTTCTAAATATTAGTGCTCAGTCTACTTAACAGCAGCACAGTGCTGCTGTTGGGCAGGGGGGTCGCATATAAAGGTCAACAGGGCCACAGGCAGCCCGGGCCGTACTTTGATTATCACTGTCCTAGAGAGACATAAGCGAATTAGTGGGAGACCCTTGCACCCACAAGAATTTTCCCTCCGGTACTCTATCTCTAGCAACCAACCTTGTGGATTCTGAAAACATCATGAGACATGTCTTCCGCAAGGCGTATGGCCTTGAACCAGTTGAAATCTACTACATTCTCTGGTGTTCTTTCTGTTTCACAATTACCTTGCCCTGCACGCTCAGAATCACTGAATGAAAGAGTGACTGCTAGAAAAGCATCGCATGGCTGAGTTAGTGTTATTAAAAAAAAACAATTACAGTAAAATAAAGTAACCAACTCCTCCTTCTGTTTTTGCAGGTTGGCTTTTCTTAGAAGTGGTACACCTGTGTGCCACTTATGATGCTTTTAACCGCAGTTGCCTCTACCATATCTCTACACTTTTTTCTATGACCATTTCCTCATCTGCTATTGTTTCCTTTTTATTGTTATTAGTTTTATTTTCCTTTGGTTTCGTTTTCCTTTTGTAATTCAACTTGATTAATGACTTAAAGGTTCTAAACCCGTCTTATCTTTTTACACAGGTATCGATATTTTATACTCTGGATCTCAGAAGGTACTAAATGCGCCTCCTGGAACAGCTCCCATTTCATTCAGTGAGAAAGCCCAGTAAGTGAGAATACCAGTGTGTACCCCTATTGGATGGAGAGATTGATAGGGGAGGCATTAATGGATGGGCGAGTGGTTTTATTCTTGAATAAGTTGACTTAAAAGGATCGATAGGTGTTTAATATTTTCGTTCTCTCATACTCTCTCTTCTTCCAAGTCAGGTTGGGGACACTGCGTTCAGCAGGACCGAGTGAAAACTGCTATGTAATAGACTATGTTGATTTAGAAAACTTTGAATCTTGCCACAGTCACCTGTCAGATCCACTGATACGACCCAGGACCCCTGTGTAACTGTCATCTTGACTTATATTGCAGGGGCGGTGCGTCCATTCGGGCGTTGGGGCGTAGCCCCCCCGCCCGCAGCTCCCTCGGCGTCTTTGAACCTAAGTAAACTGAATCAGTTTACTTAAGTTCAAAGAGCCGAGGGAGAACTGACAATCATGTCAGTCAGCATGACGTCGGACCGCCCACCCCCTTCAGAGTCTGAAGGGGGTGGGCGCTCCTGCGTCATGTTGACTGACATGATTGTCAGAGGGACATGGGGCAGCAGGCAGCACAAGTGCGCATGAGTGGGCAAGGGCACCGAATTTTCGCGCCGTGCCCAGTCATGCGCACTTGTGTGTGCACTGGCTTGCGCATGCCCGTTAGGAGAGCGAGGGTTGAGCAAAGGCTCAAACCTCGGTCTCCTAATGGGCAGGCGGGCGAGCGCCAGGATTGGCTGAGAGGGGCTGTAGGCAGGGCCAAACGTAGTCGGACCCGAGGCGGCGCGGACGGCGGACCTCCTCAGAATCAGGTAGGATTTTTTTTTAATTTTAAAAATCCCCCGGCACCCCCCCCCTCGCGAGCCGCGTCTGCAGAACCCCGTGCCTGGTGTTTCCAGGGGAGCAGGCAGCGGCCATTGACATGCGGATATGTAAGTTAGCCGACAGAAACAAAGTGCTGTCAAAGATGCTCCCTTTCCCCTAATGAGACTTTCAAATCCTTTAGGGAAAGTGTTTGTCTTTAAAATGCCTCTAATCCCGCCTAATAATTCCTCCTCTGATGTCTGTGAAATCGGGGCTTTAGCTGTATTTCAGGATGTGGCATGGCGGGGTTTTAACGAAGGTTCTTTACTTTTCATGGACCTTAATAAATAACATTTCTTCGGGGGTGGTGCCCACTTGTTCAACTGAGAGGGTGCCGTGGAGAAGTCGGCTTGCAGAGGACAGTCAAGCGGCAAGCCTGCAACTTTACACAATTACAAGCACAGGGCAAGAAATACGGCGCCTTAGGCGAAAAGGAGGGATGAATTGGGTTGCAGAATACTTGGGCGGGACAAAGGGTAGACAGCGAGGTAAGAGCTAGGATGGATGAGCTAGGTTTTTGAATGCATTGAAGGATTGACGGATGTACATCATTATTTCTTGGAATGTCCCTATTTGGAAAAAAATAATATAAAATATTATATCTTAAGTGCAGGTGTTAGTATTTAGAACCAATGCAACAAATACTAAAATTGCGAGAAGAGAAGTACATGTTAGATGCTCACCTATTTCTCTTTGCGTATAACCAATAAATTAATTAGCATGGGGTGGCTGAGTGCACCGTTTACCGAGCGCCGAGCCATAATCTATTTACCAATTAAGACGTTATATATCATCTACATCTTTATTCATTTATTTGGTTGTTTTATTGAGCATTTCAGAGCGCTGAATTCTTCTAGAAGACTATCGCCAGCACCAAAATCCACTTCGTCTAGATTGACTATTGCATTTATTAAAGCAAACTCCTCCACATTCTTTTCATTTAGGTTATTAACCTGAATAAATTGATTATTTTGTACTCTCTTATAATATATTATATGTTTACTATGTGTGTGATCTTCTTCGCCCTCTGCCCTATTATTCCACTTTGTAACTTTTCAGCCATCGCCTCGCCTCATACTGTTGTAATCCACCCCTTCTTCGGAACAGTGTTCCATCCTGCAAGAAAACATGTCCTGCACATCATTCCATGTTTGCCCGTTCTATTGAAAGACCCGCCACCATCCGCGAATTGTTCCAGGATCCATGCTCTCTAATGTGCTTAATTTGTAATAAAAAAAAAAAAGTGCTGGGCCCAAATTGTTTCTTAGGAGCCGACACTGGCGCTGCCGAAAACCAGTGGTACCAGGCAATTACCAAGACTGTCTAGTTTTGATTCCACCTCATGCCTTTCTTACAACTTCCTCTTTTTTTCCAAGGAGGGCTGGTGCCCACCACATGAACCAGTGACACAAATTAAGCATTAGCTCACTCCCAAAACAAGCACTGACAAAAGACCAATACCCAAACTCTTAGGCAGCACCCAACCTCACGCTCATTTCACTAATCCGAAATTGAACAGTAAGCTTAATCATAAAACGCACCCCAATTTTTACCCTAATCTCAACCGAAACCCATCTCAGTTCTCTAAACCATGTCTACCACTGAGCCTTCAGTTTACCTTAAAAGCCAATATTGACCCTCATCCTAGATCCTACTGCATGCCACATCCCTAAAAGCAGGCTCAAACCTTACAGAAACCCCTTCCGCAAACTTTACACCACTATTGATTACCATAACCTTAAACAGATGCCTGTCTCTAAACCTCTATGCATGCAAATGCCAATTTACAAATAAAATACAATATAGATGGCAGCTGTTTATCTAACTAATGGTTTATGTATCAGCGAACATGCAAATGTGAAGATGTAAATGTATGTCGATGTTAATGTGACAATGCTATGAGACACAAGTCTAGGAAACATTACATTCTGTTGTGTTTTGCTCCCTCAAAATGCCTACTTTCTAACTGTCGGGAGATATTGGTCTGCCACAAAGCACCTCTGTAGAGAGTTTGTGACGACCAACAGGCCAAAAGCTTAATATAAAAGGAAAAGGACACTGGGCAAGTTACGAGAGGCAAGCTGCTTCCATTCATGACACGCATGTATAAAATAATTGAACCCACATTTTACCAAAGTGTTAAAAACCATTCTGCACTGCACGTGCTAATATAGGCAAATTAATATATTTCACGCTCAGACTAGACAAATTATAGTATTGGTAAAATGGGATTTGTTTCTGTAGGAAAGCAGTGTCAAACAAACTGGGCTAAAACTGTCATAGTAAGCATTGTTCAGTGAATTTTAATTAAACCAGCACATGTACTACGATAATCAGGAGGTCCAGTGGTAGATTATTTCCTTTAATGTTTGTTTATTTTCCAAGACATGTTCCCAAATTGAACAATAATCGGTAATCAACCTGAAAGGTACCTTCTCCTCCGCAAATACCACCAAAGATCCAGTCTGCTGTGGAGACATTTCTCTCACAATAGAAACAGTGCGAGGATACCTAAATGCATTCACAAACGATTTCTTGTACCTTTGCACATTTTGGTGGATATTTTAGAAATGGATGTACCACTGAACCTGATGATTTCTACTGGTGTGCAAATGCCTGGGGAATAATGTGCACTCGTGGTAATTGTCTTTTAGTGCTTACTTGCATTATTTGTGGACAGCTTAGCACAAGCAATTAGTAACATGCATAATATCATTGTGCCTGGCCAAAAAAGAGCACAACTTGCGCTCATCTCCTGCGGGCACTAATGTAAAGACATTAAATGTACTGTGTTCTGCTATAGGTGATGAACTTGCCACATAGAGAATTTTATGGCGTTCCGGAGCATGAGTTGTGTTTGAGTGTTGCTCCTTCTTTATTCCTTTTGTTTCCTTTGGCTCTCATTCATAGTATATGTACAATTGCTAAGTGCTTGTATTCATAAACCTTCTACTCTATTTAAAGGTATTTTCTGTATTCCTGGTATGAATGGCTCCAAACTAAATGGCCAAGAATGAGTTCTGGTGTTGGAATATGCAGAAGGGTTCAGGTTTGTGCAGTAGAATGTGATGAGTTTTCAACTTCCAGAGAAAATATAGAGAGTACATGAGATGAGAGAACTCTCTTAAGGGCATACTTTTTGAGGAGGCCCTCTGCTTTTGATTGCAGTGGCTCAGTTTATTTGGTGATTCACAATTCCAATTATGGGTAAAACATGGCTTGTTGAACATAGATGAGATGTACTTGCAAATTGTTTGATTGCATATTGCATTTCAGGTTTTCAATTTGACCAATCCTTTGACTTCTTACCAACGAAATATGAGTGTCTTCCTGGTCGAGGACCACACTGCTTTTTCTCTTATCTGTCTTGTATCAAGACCCTGCGGGACTATGGGGTGAAAAGAAAGCTTGAATAAGCAGCTACCTATGTTATATGACATCTCTTTATTAATGTAATAACTGCACTTTCACAATTGCTTTATTAACCTTCCTGCTTTCTCAAATTTGCTTGAAAATGCACCATTTGTCCACTTTGCCCTTAGGTTGTTCGGGCTCGCTCGCTACGCTCGCTCGCTGCGGTGCAGTATGCCAATAATTTTACGCCCACCACTTTCAAATGTCACCAGCCACCACTGATTGCACACAGCTACTCCAGAGAGTGTCCCAGCGCAGTACCAACTGGAGGGTTAGAAAGGGAGCGCGTACATTTATTGAAAATAACAGGTTAGATGACCATGGATCGCTCACAGCGCGTAGTTCCAGGGGGAGCTGATTCCATGCTACTGCCCCCAGCAAGGAGATCTCACTTCTGTTTTTCAAAAGAGCAGTTACGTTCCTAAAAAAAGATTTAAAAAAAAAGAAAAGTACGCTTTTTTCAATTGTAACACTTTAACATCGGTTCTCTTCTTCTCGATCACATTTCTTCTTCTTTAACCCTCAGTGGCTACATGTGAAGGTTTAGGCCCTGTAATGTTCTCAGCCGTGCAGCAGCGGTTAATTTGTAAAAATAAATAAATGTTGGGGCTCTTGTCAGGAGGCGGCTTGCACCAGCCCATTTCTCCTGTTAGTGCCACCTAAAACAGAACCAACTACTAACCATGAAAGTGGGGAAAGGATGTGGCTTGATGGGCAGAGCTGCTGATTTTGGAGCTGGGGAACCAGGATCGAGTCTCCGCATCGGTTCAACATCCTGTGATTCTACTTAAATCACTTAATATCCTAGCACCTAAATGAATGTGTCCTTAACTGGCGCTCATGAAAAACAAAAACAAAAACAAAAAAAAGTATGGTTCCCGGGCCTGAATGACAAGGTCGAGAAGACTGTCCAACAGTGCAGCCTCAGTCAGGCCACGGCAGGAAGCGACCCTCCCCCACATGTAATCATGGAACCCTCACAAAGTTTCCCCTGGTACCGTACAAGCACTGATTTTGGCAGTCTGCCAGATGGTAAACACTTCCTCGTCATGATGGATGACTACTCTCACTATCCGGAGGTCAAAATTGTGAGAACCACCTCCACTGAAGAAACCATCCCGAAGTTGGAGAAAATTATGGCCACTCACTGTAAGAAACTGGCCCTATATATACTACACCAAAATGAGGTATAGTGTGTATAGGGTCCAGGTGACTCCAAAGGTAGGCAGAGGTTAAAGTTAGATAGAACCTTACTCTCTACTTGTGGTAGCTTGGTCGAGCAGTAAGGCAGTATCAGAGGACAGTGTTAAGCATTTGATGTACACACTCAGTCAGCAAATGAATTCACACACTCAAGAACTGAACTCTAGGCCAATTGTTTTTGTATAAAAATATATTGTTTTATTTTAGAACCAAGCAAGCCTGGCACAGGTAAGCATAAAATACGTCACAGTAATAAGTTGCTGAATGTCGGACAGTTCGAAAATGCAATAGAAATTGTACTTTTTTTGATTTACAGGGGAGCAGTAGTATGCAACACTTAGCAAATGCAGTACATTGGAATGAATAGGCTTTTTCAGTAAATTGCAGGTAAGTTACTTTTACGTTACTTTTTCTAACTCAGTGCTGGATGCCTGGATTCAGCACTGGGACATTTCCTGAAAACAGGTGAGTAAATGCGTTTTTGTTATTCGTGCAATTTTTAAAGAATATTTTCAGATTTCAAAACTCCACACTTTGGTCGTTTTTTGGAAGAAAAATTGTCAATGTTATCCTATGGAGGAAAAACAGGTTATCGGTTTGCAGGTAAGTAAACGACTGTGGGAGTTAAGGTTCTGGGGGTAGACTCGGGTGTCCCCCAGGGTCAGTGATGCACTTTTGTTTCACCCTCAGCGGCACTAGGGCAGCCGGGTGCAGAGTGTTGAGGCCCAATGTTATCCTATGGAGGATAGGGGGTCTCCGGTTGGTGGCTGCTGGCAAGCAGGCCACTGGGTTGTGGGAGCAAAGCTCCTAGGGTTTAGGTCAGGGCAAATAGGGAACCAAATTAGCACCAAAGGTGCACCCTCAGCGGCGCTGGGGCGGCCGGGTGCAGAGTGCTGTTTTGGCGTCGGGTGCCCTGTTATTTTCAATGGAGATTTTTGGTTTTGGTTTTCACCTGCAGGCTCGGTCCAGGAAGACTTCTGGGCGGAACCAACAGCTGGGCAGGTAAGTTGGAGGGCTCGGGGACGTAGGTGCACCTCGGGTTCTTTTCTGCAGGGCGGCTGGATGCAGGGGTGTCTTTTGAGGTCGGATTTCACCTTACCGGTCCACTCGCAGTTGGGGGGGGTCTCCGTGCAGAGGCTGCAGGCGAGGTCGGGGAGTCCTGGAGGGGTCAACCCACGGTGGACTCTGGAGCGCTGGGGGACCTCGCTGGAACCAGTCGGCCACTCGAACTCGGGCCGTAGGTGACGGGTGCAGTGGTGTTTCCAGGCGTCGAGTTTCTTTGTCCTCAGCAGGCTTCGAGTCTTGCTTTGGAGTTTCTTTTGAACAGAACTGCTGTTCACAGGAGATCCGGTCTTTGTTGAAGGCAGCCAGTCCTCCCAGGGGCTCTGGAGGTCGCTGACTGCAGGACAAGGTGACTTTTGGCGCAGGATCTCTGAAAACTGCAGACGGGCCGGTAGGGCTGGGGCCAAGTCAGTTGTTCTCTGCAGTCTTCTCTGCTGGGCGTCTTCTTTCATCCTTCTTCGTAGGTTGCAGGAATCTGAGGAAGCAAGGTTCAGGGTGCCCCCTAAATACTTGATTTAGGGGTGTTACAGGTAGGTAAAGGGCAGGGACCAATGGGTCCCTTCCCTGGGGTGGGTACACCCCCTATCGTGCCACCCTCCAGTGGGAGGGGGCAGGAGCCTGTCTCTGGTTGGGTCCCCCCATCCTCAAGATGGCGGGGACTCAGAGTTGTGCTTCACCTCGCCTCCCCCACCTGAGGGGTGGAGTTGGCAGAGGTGGGCACACCTCTTTCCCTCACTTGTTTTTCCCACCGGTTCTCCCACCCAAAGTGGGGGGTAGAACCAGTGGGAACCAGTTGCTGAAAGCAGCAAGTGGCCTGGGGAAGCTCACAAAGGCGGCAAGTCTTTGAAGCTTCCCTTTCGTGAACCCTGCCCATCCTGGGGGAGGAGGCTTGGCACCTCGTCCCAGGATGTGCATTGTTTCAGGCCCCAGAGAGCAGCAGGCTCTCGACCCAGGCGTCCAGAAACATGTCTGGTGGTGGCAGCTGAAGCAGCCACTCAGCCTAGACACTAGAGGTGGGTTAGGTTTCAGGGGGCATCTTCTAAGATGCCCTCTGTGTGCATTTTTCATTAAATCCCACACTGTCATCAGTGTGGGTTTAATGTGCTGAGAAGTTTGATACCAAACTTCTCAGTTTTCAGTGCAGCCATTATGGTGCTGTGGAGTTCGTAATGACAAACTCCCAGCACCATATAATCTTAATGGCATTTCTTCCCTCCCCGAGGAGTGTAAGGTCACACGTTTATGCTCATTTTTGACGAATTGTATGGTTTTGCCACGTAAGTTTGGTAATATAGCCCTGTTAGGGGACTTTAACACACATGTCTGTGGGGACTTAAGGCGGTTGGGTTCGGGGGCTAGTGAGGATTCCTCTTGTCCTCTGGTAGATGGTGTGCACTTCGAACATAGTAGACAGGGGGAGAAACTAAATGCATTAGTTTGTGATTTGGATTTACAACCACCTTCAAGGGGTTAGGTCGGGGATCCTCCATTATTGATTTCATTCTAATCTCCACTCCCCTCTATTACCTGATCTCTGACTTTTCTATATTAGCCAGTAACTACAGTGACCATAATCCCCTGTGCATTAAAGTTAACTGGCCTATATTTGACTTAAAAACACAGAGCACTGGAGGAGGGGTCCTGCGGGCAACGGATGGTGGGAGACGGCTCAGGTGGGGGCAGATTTCCTCAGACATCCTGTGTGAGTCCCTTCTGGAGATGTGCCAGAGTGAGTTCCAGATTTGTCAGAACGCAAAGGCAGAGTCGGACGAGTCTATCATCCACGCCTTCGAAATTATCTCCAGTTCTGTCACTAAATTATTGACAGTTCCTCCCCACGGAGCCCAAAAGGAAAGGACACCTAGATGGTTTAATCCAGAATGCTCGCTTGCTGCTAGGAGGTTGAAACTAGCCCTGCACGCTACCCTGAGGAATGCCGCACTAGTTAAAATTCGTAGAAAGCAGTATAAACTAGCCCTTAGCAATCGCAGGAAGGCTTTGAAGGAAGAAGCCTGGGGTAATCTCATGGAAGCAAAAACCTATAAGTGCAATGCTAAGTTCTGGAGTATCATTAATAGCCCCATTTTAGGCCGGGCTCTCTCTCTTGGCTGCACCACCTGGGGGCCTGATTGTCCAGCTGGTGAGTGTGGATGATTCGCCAGTGACCGGGAAAGTCGGCGGATCACCAGTTCAATTTCTTTATCAAGAAACCCCACCGCTCTTTGTAAAAAGCAGTCCATAGTATTGGTGATTGGAGCAGCGTGAGTCACCGCAGTAGTTTTGTGCTTCCCCATAGCTCCCAAAGTCTATGTCTTTTGAAGGAGTAGATACCAGTTTCCGTGAATTCAAGCCACAGACCTTTTATATCCTTTCCCCTCGAGATCAGGTAACAGTTAGCAAGTGAGGAGAGCCAAGCTGGAAAAATTAATGTGGTGCCCCGAAGGGGCTTACCTTGTTACGCTGGAGGCTGATGGGTCCAGGGGTGGATGGACCATATAGTGGGCAGCTAAAGCTTGAATTGCCGTTGTCTGGGCCTCTGTGTGGCGACCTCAGTGTAGTTACTGGACAATCAGGCCCCCAGGTGGTGCAGCCAAGAGAGAGAGCCCGGCCCGGACTCCTCCAGGCTCTGACGGGTGCAGGTAGGCCCGGGCTTTGCCCGCACGCGCCCCGCGCTGCGGGAGCCCTCAGTGATTTTTGAAGCGCCTCCTGGCGCGAAGAGTGACGTCAGCAGCAGCCATGCCGCAGAGAGTGCTGGTGCCGGTAGTCCTGCCTCCCCCCCCCCCCGGTCTCAGCAGGGAGCAGATGCGGCAGATCAGACGGTCGTCCCGCGCTGCGGGAGCCCTCAGTGATTTTTGAAGCGCCTCCTGGCGCGAAGAGTGACGTCAGCAGCAGCCGTGCCGCAGAGAGTGCTGGTGCCAGTAGTCCTGTCACCCCCCCCCCCCCGGTCTCAGCAGGGAGCAGATGCGACAGATAAACGGGCGTCGAAAAGTGAGTTAATATAAAATCTCATAAATCAGACAACTCTGGTGGGACTGGTTCAAGACAATTCGCAATCCTCTGACTCATCCCTCGTGATGCAATTACACAATAACAATTGTTAACACATACATCACAATACCATCAGGGACTAGAATAAATAAAAACCTTCAAATTCATCAAGCCTGCCTGAAAACCTGACCCAAGGTGCACAACTAGCGAAATGACCCTACACGACTAAAATGCTCAAAGCTCAAATAGCATTGATTTACTTTTGGCAATAGCACATTTTAGGAAATACTAGCACAAAGAGAGGGGAAGTTTAACTGTGGCAGGTATGCCAGGGCATCTCCACTCTCCCTTTTAATGTAGGCAGTATAAAATTGGCAAAATAAAATAAAATGGAGCAAACTCTGGGGGGAAGACTCTTCACATGGACAGATTAAAATTTTACATGGGTCATACTAGCCAAGGGGGAAAACCGAGATGCCACCTCGCAAAGCCAAGTCTAAATATGGTAAAAAGCAATCTGCCCCAAGTACTATCAACCCATTCTAGATATGGCTCAAACGTTAATGAGGTTTGGAGCTTAGCAAAGTCCCTGACGGTGATTTTTGTCTTTTTGGTTTACTCCCTTTGTCGGTGTCTTAGAGTCTTAAAAGACTTCTTGACCTAGACTAGATCTGAATTCGACATTATGGAAGGACTAGAAAAAAGCTCCAGCCTCCCCAAGTTAGGCAATTCTGCCATGATTTATTGAAACCAGGGGACTTTCAAACCCCTATCACATGATAGTCAGTCAAGGATGACCTCCCTATTAAAACCAGTGTGCGGGTTCACTCATACAGCGCACCACAGTGTGAGGGGGCCATTTTAATAAAATCCTCCACATATTCAACCCCAAGCTCTTGGTGTACTATAAAGGTTGAGCAAGCAGGGGAAACTCTCAACAAGCACCTCATCACTCTATTCTGTAGGCACCCTGGAGAGAGTTAATATTCGAATAGCCCCTTCTTCCAGCCCCGTACCTAAGAATGGGAAGGCATTTGCTCCTATACATCTCCAACAGGGAGGCAGTAGTTTTCTTCCAATACGAGAGACTAAATTGTAGATGTACCCAGCAGCGCTCGCTAATCTATGACTGGCTTTGAGTTTGCAAGGCCCCCAATTCCCCCCAACGTCAAAAATATCACCCAGTTATGGAGAATCCTGTGTAGAAGGCACAGGGTGTCCCTGTACCTAAACACTTTGCCTCTTGTAGTGCTTGGGGCTGTGGAAGCTAAATAAAATAGTCACAGACACAGGTGAATTTCAAAGGCAGCTTTATTCATATATAAGGGAACAGATGGCATGGAAAACCAAATGTCCGAATTGCAGAAGTTCAGCATGGTCTTTTATACCCCCAAACGGCAAAAGGCGTTTCATTATATGTCACAAGAATAGGAGAGTTTCTCGGCTGCTATGGACTAATACATCAAGTGTCCATGCTACAGACAGTTCAGGTTACACAATTATTAGATTCAGAGCCAATCAGAAGAAGCTAATATTGTGTGCTACCTGCATGTTACAAGGTGGTGATGTTCACATCCTTCCCACATGTCCAGATTGAGACAGTAGGGTTTCTTCCAAGTTTAAACAATGCGCTAGTAGCGGTAAATTCTGTCTGAACGATTTGTAATACTTGTCCAATCAGAGACATATAAGCTTTGCCACTTCTAAATATGGTGTGGCCAAATTCCTGTTGCTAAGCTAGCATCATGTGCTGTCTGAATGTGGTTCTTAAGCAAGCCTTGCATTCCGATGCCAACTTACTTACAGTAAGAGTAGATTACTCCGCCCAGGGTCATTTCTCTTCTTATCTTTTGCTCACATTCTACAGGCCTTATCATTATTGAATATCACAGAACTCAGCAAGACAAAATGGATTCCATGTATGGCAGAAAAACACGATTCCACATGGCCACAGGCCATAATGAATGTTTTAAACCGATTGGTAGCAAGTACGAGTGATCTCATGAAGCTGACAAAATCCTGAAACAAGATGTTTAAGCCGTTAAAAGTTCTTGCACGTAAAGTAATGCTGGAAATTTTTCTTATCAATAAAAGGACATCCAACGATTTTTCAGAAAGAGCTCAGCCTAGGCCATTTATATACAAAAGAAATAAAATCGGGGCCAGGTCAAAAACCTGATGCACCCCCTTTCTCAGTTTAAAACTATTGGTGTGCTCGCCCAAAGGACCGAACCATACTGTCACTGAAAGGTCATAATGTAAGGCATGTAAATAAATCAAATAGGCCACCATCCACACCCAGGCTGATCAAGATTTTCCACAATGTGGATCTTACCACGCTGTTGAAGGTGCACAACAGGTCCATGAAGGCCAGGCAAAAGGAGTCTTCTTGCTGATCAACAAATGCAAGTTCAGCCATTGCTACACCATGCCTGGCCCCTCTTGAAAACTGTAATACATCTCCGACAGCACGTCGGACTTCCTGACCCAAGACAGAAGGCACTCCAGTACAACTCTCCCGGCAATCTTCACAGCAGAGTCCAGCGGGGATATTGTTCGACAGCAACCTGGGGATTGAGGATCACCCTTTTTAAAGATGGGAACAATGGTTGCAGTATGCCATGATCTGGGACTCCCGTTTTGGCAAAGGCATTAAAACAATTGCACTGCAGAGGTGCTCAAGACTCTAGAAGAGATTTGTACAGGTCCATAGGGACCCTGTCTCACCCAGGTGTCTTATTAGATGGGGACTTATGCCTGGACTGACAGTGTTCCTTCCCCACCCTCTCCAACGATGGTGGTTAGGACTTTAGGTGTGATGTTTGATGTTCAGCTCTCGTTTAAGGCACAGGTGTCTGCAGTTGTGAAAATCTGCTCTTTGATTTTGCGTATGTTGAGGACATTTCTTTGCCTGCTTCCCTTTTCGGCCCAAGTAACAGTGGTTAGGTCTCTGATTTTATCGAGGTTGGACTATGCCAATGTCTTTTACATCAGTTTACTACAATATCAAATCCAACGGCTTCAGGTCATGCAGAATACGGCAATCTGTCTACTTTTTTAAATTCCAAATGGTTCGTTGGTGTCTCCATATCGGGGTAGACTTCACTGGTTCCCAGTTTGGCAACGTATTAGGTACAAAGCACTGACTCTAACACACCAAGCTCTCCACAATAAAGGACCTATGTACTTGCACGAACGCATTGTGGCATATAGACCTGGGAGATCTTTGTGTTCCAGTTCTGCAGGTCTTATTGTGGTTCCCTGTTTTAAAAAACAACGAAGGGGAGGTTCCTCCTTTATGGTTAAAGGGGCAGGTCTGTGGAACAGACTGCAGGAATACTTCAGATTTATCTCGGATGAGGAAAAATGTAAAAAATAATTGAAAACCTTCTCATTCAGAGCTTAGTGATGATGTGTTGGAGGTGCACTGTTCAATGCAATGTTCTTTTGGGAAGCCTAGTAAAAGCGCAGAGACACTCCTTTGAGTAGCTGTGCACTATAGAAATTACTTCATTTACTCATTCATTCACTTAATAACGGCCTCCCAAACTTCTTCCAGGGAGAATTCCTTGGATAAGGGGAAAACCACCTCAGTCCCAATACTCTCTATATGGCTACCAGAGCCATACAATACACTAAAAAGGTTAACCCAAATTGCAGGGCTAATTGAGGTGATGACAGAATTGTTAATGGCCC